>JAJOOS010005352.1:0-64881 GCA_029582725.1 Solanum chiquidenum | reverse complement strand
ACTTTGACTAATTGGATATAATCGTGGGTTAAAGTAAAGTCTAAACCATTTTCCTTGTGGGATCGACCCCAACCTACAAGTTGGGTTCTTTACTTGATAACGATCGCTTACACTTCTTTAGGGAGGTGTAATTTGAGCGTATCAGTATGAGACCCCTTTGGAGTCAAGTACGTCATTTCACTTCTAGGTGGTAGCCCGGGTCGTGACAAACTTGATATTAGAGCATAATGTTTTGGGATAATCTTTAGGTTTATATCTCATGAACCACGTCTAGTAGAGTCTTGTTCATGAGTGTGAAGCGCGCCACACTTATTTATGAATGAGAGGCTATAAGATGTTTAGGAACTTTCTCTTTTTTGTTATTCTTGAGTCGTGCCTAAGGGTCTTAACTCTATAAGTCCTTTCTTCTAATCCTTTTCTTGTACATATAGGATATGACTACTAGAAGAGCAGTTGCAAGAAGGGTGAAAGAGGAGATTGCGAATACGGGAGTTCCTCCCCAAGGAAACCAAGCTCCTCAAGAGCAACAAGAGCCTCAAGTTCCTATTGGAGAAGAAGCTATCTCTAATGTGGAGATAAGGATGACTATTCAAACCTTGACTCAAGTGTTAACGACTCAAGTTACTAGGGATGCTAGGGTGAAAGCGACTTCTAATGCTAGCACAACCGCTTCAAGGATAAGGGATTTCACAAGGATGAATCCCCCTACTTTCTTTGGCTCAAAATTGGAGGAGGACCCACAAGGGTTCATCGATGAAGTCTTTAAGGTTCTAGATGCTATGGGTATGTCTCCTCAAGAAAAGGCGGAGATAGCCTCCTATCAACTCAAAGATGTAGCTCAAGTATGGTATGAGCAATGGAAAGATGAGAGACCTATTAGGGGGGGGGTCCGATAGATTGGGCATCATTCAAGACGGACTTCCTTGATAGGTTCTTCCCCTTAGAGTTGAGGGAAAGGAAAATGCAAGAATTCATGAATCTGCATCAAGGAGGAATGAGTGTGAAGGAATATAGCCTCAAGTTCACTCAATTATCCAAGTATGCTCCTACATTGGTAGCGGATTGTAGGGCTAAAATGAAAAAAATTGTTATGGGGATATCTTATCTTGTGGTGAATGAATGTAGGTCGGCTATGCTCATCTCAAGCATTAACATTTCCCATCTTATGGTTCATGCCGAGCAAATTGAGGAAAAAAAGCTCAAGCAAGTGGGTAGATAATTGAAGAGGTCAAGGACCGATGATGGAAATTCTTCCAAGGGTAGATTTGAGGTTCAAGGTAAGACAAGGTTCAAGAAAAAGTTTTCAACCAAAGTTCCTCCAATGCTCCAAGGCCCAACAAAGATGGGGTGTCAAACCCAAAATACCAAGGAGGAAATAGTGGTGGTTCTTATGTGGAGAGGCATACATGTACCAAGTGTGGTAAGAAGCATGGTGGTAAATGTCTTGCCGATACGAGTGTGTGTTATGGATGTGGAAAGGGTGGCCATCAATTGAAAGATTGTCCAATCTGTACGGCCAAAGGGAGAGATGATAAGCCAAATGCTCCTAGTGATTCTAACTCTGATGCTCCAAAGAAGAATAGCTTCTATGCCCTCCAATCCCGAGGTGATGAAGAGCGTTCTCTGGATGTTGTGACCGGTATGTTACAAGTTTTCTCTATTGATGTTTATGCTTTGTTAGACCTCGGTTCCACTTTGTCGTTTGGTACACCTTTTGTGGCCATGAGATTTGAAATACTCTCCGATGTATTAGAAGAACCTTTTTCGATTTCTACCCCGGTTGGTGACTTAGTAGTGGCAAAAAGCATCTATAGGAGATGTCCTATTTCTTTGTCTCATAAAGTCATTTTGGTTGATTTAGTAGAATTAGACATGCTTGATTTTGATGTAATTTTGTGAATGGATTGGTTACATGCATGTTATGCTTCCATTGATTGTAGAACTGGGGTAGTTAAGTTTAATTTTCCGAATGAGTCCATGTTAGAGTGGAAGGGGAGAAATTCTATTTCTAGAGGCCGATTTGTGTCATATTTGAAAGCTAGAAAAATGATGGCAAAAAGGTGCATGTATCACATTGTTAGGGTTATGGATGTGGAATCCAAGGTCCCTTCATTAGAGTCGGTACCCGTAGTGAAGGAATTTTTGGAAGTCTTTCCTAATGACTTGCCCGAAATTCCTCCTGTGCAGGAGATGGATTTTGGCATAGATGTCTTGCCGAATATAAAACCCATATCTATCCCTCCTTACCGGATGGCTCCGGCCGAGCTAAAAGAGAAAATCAAGGATTTGCTAGATAAGGGGTTTATTCAAGCAAGCATATCACCAAGGGGTGCTCCGGTTTTGTTTGTGAAGAAGAAAGACGGGTCCCCATAAATGTGTATCGACTATCGCCAATTGAACAAGGTCACTATAAATAATAAGTATCCACTTCCTAGAATTGATGATTTGTTTGATCAATTGCAAGGGGCTAACCACTTCCCCAAAATAGATCTTCGTTCCAGTTACCATCAACTTAGGGTGAGAGGATTTTGACATTCATAAAATGGCTTTCCAAACTAGATATGGTCAGTATGAGTTCCTTGTGATGTATTTTGGCCTAAAAAATTCCCCTACGGCGTTCATGGATCTAATGAACAGAGTGTTTAAGCAATTTCTTGATACTTTTGTGATTGTCGTTATTGACGACATTTTGGTATATTCAAGAAGTGAGGATGATCATATGAACCATTTGAGAATTGTGTTGCAAGTCCTCAAAGATCACCAATTGTATGCTAAGTTTAGTAAATGTGAGTTATGGCTTAAGTCGGTTGCTTTCCTTGAGCATATTGTGTCGGGCGTGCGTATTGAGGTAGATCTGAAGAAAATGGAGGCGGTCAAGGGTTGTCCTAGGCCTCTAACTCCTACCGATATTAGAAGTTTTTCGGGATTAGCCGGCTACTATAGAAGATTCATTGAGGATTTTTTCTCCATCGCTTCTCCATTGACGACCTTAACTCAAAAGAAAGAAAAGTTTGTATGGTCGGAGGCTTGTGAGAAAAGCTTCCAAGAATTGAAGAATAGACTCACCTCCGCTCTGATGTTGACCTTACTGGACTGTACCGATGGGTTCATAGTATATTGTGACACTTCCCGAGTAGGTTTGTGTTGTATCCTCATGCAATAGGATAAGGTGATACCTATGATTCAAGGCAACTCAAAGTTCGTGAAAAGAATTATCCAACCCATGATCTTGAATTAGCGGCCGTAGTATTTGCTTTGAAAATTTGGAGACATTACCTTTATGGGGTGCATGTAGATGTGTTTACCGATCACAAGAGTCTTCAATATGTATTCAGCCAGAAAGACTTGAACCTCCGACAACGAAGATGGTTAGAGATTTTGAAAGACTATGATATGAGTGTCCTTTACCACCCCGGCAAAGTCGATGTGGTCGCAGATGCTTTAAGATGAATGTCCATGGGTAGTGTGGCCCATGTTGAAGATGAGAAAAATGAGTTAGTTCGTGATGTGCATAGGTTGGCCCGGCTAGGTGTCCAACTAGTTGACTCACCAAAGGGTGGTTTCATGGTTCACCATAGTTCCAAATCTTTCTTAGTAATTGATGTGAAGTCTAAGCAACACGTTGATCCTATTTTGATGGAATTGAAAGAATCGGTACTCAACAAGTCCGTTGAGGCTTTCACACAAGGGGGAGATGGGGTACTTAGGTACCAATGTAGGTTGTGTGTTTTGGATGTAGATGATTTGAGAGGAAATTTTTTAGAAGAGGCTCATGGTTAGCGATATTCTGTTCATTCGGGAGCCACCAAGATGTACCGTGAGTTACGGGAAGTCTATTGGTGGAATGATATGAAGAAGGACATAGCGGGTTTTGTGGCCAAATGTTCGAATTGTCAACAAGTCAAAGCCGAACACCAAAAACTGGGAGGTTTGTCACAAGAGATAGATATTCCCACTTATAAGTGAGAAGATGTCAATATGGACTTCGTTGTGGGTTTGCCTCATACACGAAGGCAACATGATTCTATTTGGGTCATTGTTGATAGGGTGACCAAATCAGCCCATTTCATTCCCCTTAAGGTTTCCTTTTCGGCGGAAGACTATGCTAAGTTGTACCTCAAGGAAATAGTGAGGATGCATGGGGTTCCATTGTCCATCATTTCAGATAGGGGTACTCAATTTATTTCTCACTTTTGGAAGGCATTCCAAAATGGACTTGGTACAAATGTGAAGTTTAGTATCACTTTTCATCCCCAAATGGTTGGTCAAGCGGAACGCACTATTCAAACTCTAGAAGACATGTTGAGGGCTTGTGTTATTGATTTCAAAGGTAATTGGGATGACCATCTACCGTTGATAGAGTTTGCCTACAACAATAGTTACCACTCAAGTATTACTATGACTCCGTTTGAAGCACTATATGGGAGAAGGGGTAGGTCTCCGGTGGGTTGGTTTGAAGTAGGTGAATTTTCCCTTATTGGTCCCGAGATAGTTTGTGAAGCCATCGAGAAGGTTTGACTTATTAGAGATGGGATGAAGATGGCTCAAAGTCGGCAAAAATCCTATGCCGATAATCGAAAGAGGGATTTAGAGTTTGAGGTTGATGATTGGGTCTACTTGAAGATCTCGCCTATGAAAGTGGTAATGAGGTTTGGTAGAAAGGAAAAGTTTAGTCCCCGGTATGGGGCCTTATGAGATTTTGAAACCTGTTTGAAATGTTGCTTATGAATTGAACTTACCTAGCGAATTGGCACTGGTTCACCCGGTGTTCCATGTCTCCATGCTCAAGAAGTGCATTGGTGACCCGGTATCCATTCTCCCTTTAGAAGGTCTAGGAGTTAATGAGAACCTTTCTTATGAAGAGGTCTCGGTTGATATTTTGGACCGGCAACTGAAGAGGTTGAGGAATAAAGAAGTAGCTTCCGTTAAAGTTCTATGGAGTAATCACTTAGTTGAGAGTGATACTTAGGAGGCCGAGGCCGATATGAAGTCCCGTTATCCTCATCTCTTTCCTTGTTCTCCTAGTCAAAGTTGAGGTTGGTAGTTTGTCTTAGTTTCTTGTGTATTGGGAGTCATGTGTATTGTTGAGTTTTTCATGATTTCCTTTATGTTGTGCATGTTCTTGTGAGAATTCATGTTTATGTATCTTGAGTTTTCATGTTGTATACGTTCCTCATGGTTGGTTTACACTTTAGTATGATGATGGTGTATTTGACTTCATGAGATGTTGTATTGAACATGTTTAGTTATGTTTCGATGAAAAATGGCTCTTTTATGTTTATGTTGAGCTCATTTGAGTTGGAGAAGCTAGTTCCTCCTTATGTGATACGAAATAATGAGCTTTGTGCATGTTGTGTTGTGGATGTAGTTCCTACTTCCTTGTGATGCATAGTTATGATTTGAGAATGGAGTAGATGTTTCCTCCTTTGCATTTTGCATTACTCTTAAGTTTATTTCTTTGTTGGGCTGCTAGTCTTGAGTCGTTATTTTCCCTTACAAGTGTTTAGAGTGTCACTCGAGGACGAATGTTCGTAAGAGGGAGATATTGTAACACTCCGGAAAATGCTAGGTCAAACTAGAGCCTAAACGTATGACTAAAAATAATGAAATGACTCCCCAAACTTTTAGTAAACCATTTACGATTAAAATGTGGTTTAGGGGTCAGGGACTTGAGGCAAGTGCCATGGCCAAGGGGACAAGCCAAGGCAAAGAGGCCAAGGCTGCCCCTAGCCATTAGCTACTGTCCCATCCTTCACAAGAGGGACAACGAGTCGTGGTCCACACCACAGCTCGTGAAGGTGGGCGTGGATTTGCCTTGGCCATGAAAAGTTGGCAACAAATCTTCCTAGCTACTGCCTCAAAAACAACAGTCAACACTACGGCACGTGGTGGACCTCACGAACCGTGCAAGTGGTCGTAAAGGTCACTTGAGACTAAGGCTCTAAGGCATTTCCAAGACCTTGCCTTCACTAGACAAAGTCATGACCACTGCCATCACCACTGACCATGGTCCTTATCATAGATTGTGGGAGGCTCCGTGGTCTTGCCTTGGCCATGGGTAGGCTTGGCCACCAAAAGATAGCTACTACCTCCACCACCACGGGCAGCACCACGGCCCGTGGTGCTCTTCACGGACCGTACAAGTGTCCTTGGTCCCAGTACGGGGACCATTAAATGAAGGTCAAGTGGGACTTTTCGTTTTTAAGTCAAACTAGTGTGGGGGTGTTTTGGGTATTTTAGAGGGTGGTTTATATATTGTTTGAAGTTATTTTTCACCCAATCTCAAATCAAAAACTCAAACACCCAAATATTTCTCCCAAAACCCACTTCTCTCAATATTTCTCTGTCTACAAGTTCCTCCATTGAAGAACACCAAAAGCTTCAAGATTAGGGTTCAAACTCCAAGATTTTCACTCTAATTTCGTGGCAAAGCTTCAATTAAGGTATGGGAACCTTCATTCATGGAATTTCTTTCTCCATGAAGCCCTTCAACACTAATTTTCGAAATTGGTAATTTGTTCAAAAACTAGGGTTTTGATTCTAGCCATGGGTTCTTCTTGAAAACAATTTATTTATGTTAATTATCCTATATTATGATAAATTTGATGTTTATTGAGGGTTTGTATTGTGAAATTCCCCATGAACCCATGTGCTTCCCCATGACCCCAACTTGATGAAATTGAGATGGGTTTGTTCATGCAATGTGAATATTTAGAATTGTATCTATGTTAATTTAGTCAATTAGTCTTGTTTGATTCATGCTTAAAGTAGTAATTCTATGTGTGATTGTAAGACATGATCTATGACCCTTGAAGGGTAAATTGTAAGTGTTGAATCTTGAAGTATAGGCTTGAAGGCAATGTATGAAGGTACTCTATGTTTAAGATTCTTATATATATGGATGGATTTATCCCCTTGAAAGGTGGAGGTGCTTACTTTTCATGTATTTATGTATGAAGTTATGTTCCACTTGAATGGTGAAGATCCAATGACTAATGTGTGAATTATGGTATTGTTGAAAGACTAGTTTCCTTTACTACTACACATGATTATGTATGAATTGTCTTGGATAATTATATGGTGATTCTAAGGTGAAAGGTAGTTCTCACCATTTTGAACCAATGAGCTATGTTATCAGTTGGGTTGAATGAAGGGTAATGTACTCCTTCACATATGAAATTGTAATTCACCTTAACTATGTATAAGTTGGATAATAAGGCTTAGCACCAAGAGGATATGGAAAATGAGGTAGAGACTCTCCCGCTAGTTTTAGGCCGGGTCTTCTACATATGCTCTCATGAGATGGAAACTCTTCCGCTAGTAAAATAGGTCGGGTTTCTAGAAACAATCTCCCTATCCCATAACTATGTTCCCGCATAGGTATTAGCTAATGGATACACATTATAGCTATATATATTTAGTTCTACCTTAGGCAAGTAGGACGCCTTCTTTCGGTGTGGGGTTATGTGACACCGAATTCCATTTAACTCACATGGTTTATGTTGGTTATTGCTATTCTCCCTATGTAATAAGATAATGAATATGAATTGAACTATACTTGTGATTTTTTGATAAATTTACTTAGTAGGAGTGGGGGTATGGGACTTCACTTTTACATTGCACAAGTAAGCTTCAAAAGGGATTGTGGGTTGGTTCATTATGCTATGGTAAGACATGAAGGTATGATATATGCTGATTGGATTGTTGTTACGGTATGACTTTCCTTATATATTATTATGGATTATGATGAGGTCTAAAGTTGATATGTGTCACCAAGGTGATTCTAAATGTATACTTACTATATTTTGTATATGGGATGCCAACTATACATTGCACAAGTATGCTTTTAGGGTTGCTAAGTGATGTTTCCATTATGTTATGAAGTTTTATGTGAAATGTGATAGTATGACTTGTGTTATGTCTTTATGTGCATAAATGGTCTTTTAACTTGACAAATGCATGATTTTCACCAAAATGTTCCTTTTTGCATATTTAAGGATTTTATACATATTTCCATACTTAGTGCTTTTGTACTAACCCCTTCTATTCTACATCTCCTATGAGTGTAGGTTCCGGCCGTTAAGGTGCACTTAGTCCGTTCTGCAAGAAACTTGGATTGCTATCTCCAAGTTTGGTGAGTCCTCAAGTCCGAGGGTGAGATGCTATCGATTTTAGTTCTAGATTACTTTCTGTGTTGAAGACTATATTGTACTTCTTATGATAAGACTTTCTATTAAAGTAAGGACTAAGTCCCAACTTTCATATTCCTATGTTTAGATGGTGTAATGAGACAAGTCTAGATTCCTACTTTTCATATATGAAGGAGGTTGAACTTCTATTGTAAAAGTTTTTAATTTTCCGCATTATTGTTATGTCTTATGTAATGATGATACATTAAGGGCTTGTCTGAGACCCCTTCAGGGTCAAGTACGCCATGTCACTCCTAGGGGGTAGCCCGGGTCGTGACAATCCCAACATTGATTCATTAGATAGCTCATAGAATCAAAGATGAGAATAGCCTTACAAATAAGAATCCCATATTATGAGAAAGTCCTTTCACAACATGCCATTATCATTCATTAGAGTACAATTGGGAATATCCTTTCAATCAACTCATCATTATTAACATAATCATAGAAACTTCATTCATTAGTCATACATGAGTGTGTGAGAATGTGAGAATGACCTTTCACATATAGACTCATCATTCATAGGTGTTAATTGAGAAATATCATTCAATCATAAAACAATTGCATTCTAAACATGATCATTATACATTCATTGAAATCACATATATGTACTTTACATCATGATCATACATAGATCCTTTATATATAGAGGTACAAGGAAGATATCCATCAATTCAACACCACAATATATATAGTAAGTAAACACCTTCACCTTTCAAGTGGATCAACAAATCAAGCACAATTCTACTTCAATATGTAATTTGATCATAAGTTGCCCTTCAAGGGTCATGGATCACATTCACCCACACACATTAGATCAATAAAATTTGTCAAGATCAATAACATAATTTCAACATTCTATATACATATACACATAAACAACCCACATACTTCATAATCAATCAAATCTCAATCACAAATCACAACTTAGAAATTTGGGGGAAAACATGGGTTTTAAGAATAAATCATATTAATTCATATTTAAATCAACAATTCATTCATAAATCAATGCAATAAAGCCTTTGGAAATCATTTAGAATCGAACCCATGCATAGATTGAAATCTTGGGTTTTTGGGTAAACATTGGAGACTTGAAATCAATTTTCAGATTGCCTCCTGGAGAGAAACTAAGTCAAGCATGAAGACTACCATAAATTTAATGGAATAAATCCACAAAACTCCCTCGAAAAACTTGAGGTCTTGACCTTGGAAGCTTGAAGTCTTCACCTCTAATGGAGGTTTCTAGAGAGAGAACTTTTGGAGGGGAGGGGAGGTTTGTATTTTGGTTTTTGAAATAATGAAGTTTAAAATATGTTTTAATACATTAAAAACCCTTAAAATACCATAAATAAATTATTAATACCGTCCCCAACCAAACTAGAGTTAACATGAATTTAACACACCACCCCCACATTAGCCGAACTCTTGATAACTTTTGATGGGTTGAACCACGACCCTCAAACCACTGACCGTGGTGTGGATCATGCCCCGTTCTGGTCAAGCGTGGTTTGGGGCTGTGGCTTGGACATGAGGGACTTGACCCACGGAGCAAGTCCACGAGTCGTGGTTTGACCTACGGGGAATGGTCCCCCTCCGTAGGTCACTACATTTTTGGCAACATTCTCTTTTTGGGGCGGCCTTGGGGTTAGGCTAAGGGTCCTCCTCAAGGACCCCTAGGGTGGTCCTTGGGGAGTCATACCTTGACGTTTAACCCCTAGACCCCTCAACCATAGCTCATGACAACATTTTACACCCTCAAACGTCACACCAACTCAACACACATATGTTAGGCTATAGTTTCACTTATTCGTTTTACGGGTCGTTACATTTTCCCCCACTTAGAAACATTCGTCCTCGAATGAAACTTAAAACACATTAAGGGGTTAGCGAATCAAGACTAGCAGCCCATCATGCATTCAACATTATATACAAATGCACAAAACTACAAGGAAACATCAACTTCACATCAATAAGTTCAATGCAATACAAGAAGGTGGGGACTACATCTACAAACTCATTAGGCAACATAACTTCAACATTTCTCATTACATTGAAGGAATTACCTTCTTCAACTCAGATCATGCTCATCACAACATCATTAAGCACATTATGCAATTTCTTCATAAAAACACATTTAGGCATATTTAACATTTAACCTCATGAAGCATATAGACAACTCATACTAAATGCATATCAACAAGAGGAACATAGTTCATATAAACTCATTTTCTCATTCAAACATTAAATCATTAAGAACATGCATAACATAAGGAGACCATGGAAACACATATTCACATATGACTCCAAAAACATAAAACACGCTACAAAGAACTCTTGGTCTCAAGCTTGAATATGAATAGAAGGAAAGAGAAAAGGATATCAAAACTCTCAACAACCTTACTATTCAACATACTATACCCCACTTATGAGAAAACCCAACTAAGGTTAACATGAAAAACAACATAAGAACCTCAGTACAACATTCACAACCAAAAGGAACTATCACTTACCGGTACCTTCATCCGGATTAGCTCCTTTGTCCTTGCTTGCTTGAAGCACATAGAAACGGTTTCTCTTTGGAGCATTAGGATCTGGGCCATCAAGAGAAGCTTGCTTATCCTCCCTTCCTTTTGCTGAGAGTGTTGGGACATCTCTCATCTTTTGACCCTTCTTTCCACACCCAAAGCACCCATCCGTGCCGGCAAGACAGTTACCCAAATGTTGTTTCCCACACTTGGTACATCTAGACCTCTCAAAAAAAGAACCATTTCCATTTCCTCCTTGAGAATTAGGGTTAGAAACCCTATCATTATTCACAATTGAAGAATCTTGGTTAGAGGACCTCTTTTTGAACCTTCGTTGACTTTGTTCATCGGATCTACGCCTCTTCATCTCTCTACACTTCCTCTCAAGTTTGGACTCCTCAATAGATTGAGCATACACTATGAGTCTAGAAATGTTCATGTCATCATGGAGAATCGTCGTACGACACTCTTCCTTAACAAGGTCGGATACACCGGTCACAAACCTACTCATCTCATCTCTAGGGTTGGACACCAAAGATGGAGCATACTTATAAAATAGGGTTAATTTCAAGGAATACTCCTCCACACTCATACTACCTTGCCTAAGGTTGATAAATTCCTCCACCTTAACCTCCCTCTTATCACGGGGAAAGTACCTACCAAGGAATGCTTCCTCAAACTCCTCCTATTCTATAGGACCCGCTCCTAGAGGCCTATTGCTTTTCCATTGAGTGAACCAAACCTGGGAAACATCTTTCAATTGGTAAGAGACAAGTTTGGCATTTTCTATAGAAGTGACCCCCATAGCATTCACTATCTTATACACCCATCCAAAAACTCTTGGGGATCCTCTCCCACCTTGAAACCAAGAAATACCGAAGGATTCATCCTCACAGAGTTCCTTAACCTAGAAGCCATAGTACTCTTAATATCATTCACTCTACCCCACATACCCGATTAACTTGGGCCATCATAGCTTGGGCTAAGGTTAGAAAAGCCGATCTAATCTCTTCATTAGTCATGTCCAGATCATCAATCGGAACTTGATTGCCTTGAGGAACATGGTCACCTTGAGGACCTTTGGGAGAAACTCCCTTATTCACATTCTCCTCTTCCACTGTTCTTGCAGGCGTCCTTCTTGTATTCATATCCTAACGTCCTATAGCCTCTCACTCATATATGTATCGCGACTCACACCGATGAACAAGACTCTACTAGACGTGGCTTATGAGACATCAATCCTAAAAACCATTCCCAAAACCTTGTGCTCTGATACCATGTTTGTCAAGACTTGAGTCTACATCCCGAAAGCGGCACGACGTACTTGACCCTGAAGGGGTCTCATACAAGCCTCATAGCATATTTATTTCATAAGATACTTAGAAATAGTGCAAAATTTGAAACTCTTCTTTTATAAATCCAACAATCGAAAACATTAAAAGCAAGCGGAAGTCTATCGTCTCACATGGCCATCTAAACAACATACTTGAAACAAAATAGGGTCATGACCCTTTACAATCGAAGTCTTAACAATAGTCTATTACATGAGAAGAAACGAAACATCTAAACACTTGTCCTCGATCTATGAGGACATACCACTTAATCTTGGAGAATCTGAATTCCAAGCTTTACTAGAGAGAATCACTCAAATGTCGGGACCTACACTTGTAGTAAAACATGAAGAAGAATGCGTTAGCACAATTAAGTACTAAGTATGATATCCATACAAAAACATTCTTAAAACATATATTTTATTTAAAAGTCATGATATATGTAATTTTGAGAAAACTTCATGAACATAAGCATAAGAGGCATAATATTCAACCATAACCAACATACAAGACATTTAACCACATTAGAACATAGTCACCTATAAACCATTACCTTCACATTAATGCCTTCACCTCAAGTAACCCTCAAGCTATACTTTGTGCAATGTATGGATAGCGTCTCATACCACCATCCACACCAAAGTACCACCTTAAGGTCAGTAAAATTGAACTTACCATTCAAACTTTCCATCCTTACACAATACTCATACATAAGAGACATAAACATTACATAAGTCATATCAACACATAGAGACCATCACTTAGGGCAACTCTAAGTCATACTTGTGAAATGTACAAGTAGCATACCATACTACTACTCACACTAAGTACTTCTTTGAAGTCACTATAGGCAAGGCACATTCATATACAATAAGTCATGACAAGCAAATAACTCATAAAACAATCCAAGTATAGCTTGCATCATTACATTAAATATATAAGTCATATTCTTGATTAGCTTCATTTCATTAAGATCACGTTCATTCATTAGACATTAGATCAACATTCTCATTAACATCATCATAAGAGCATATTCATTATAATTAACATTATAAAGGAACACACCACAACCTCTCTCAAAGCCTACTTGTGCAATGCATAGATGGATACCATACCACCACCCACACTAAGTAGTGCATTCTTAAGAAGCCATAGATCATTAACACTTTTTGTGGGGGTAAGCCTTAATCGACATAGACCATGTGAGCTTGACATGGAATCCCGGTGTCACCCTCACCGGATAAAGGGATTCGTACTTGCCTAAGGTAGGACCATTGTTTTATAGCTTAGGTGGATCCACTAGCTAGACCTATGTGGGCACAGAGTTATGGGATAGGGAGATTTCTACTAGATACCCTACTTCAACTCACGGATGAGAATCCATTTCAAGAGATTGTTACTAGATACCCCACCTCAACTCCCGGATGAGCATCCATCTCAATTTATATCCTCTCAGTGCTTATCATTATTCCCCATGGAATACTTAACATTCATTATAATGGGATAAAAGATTGTTGCTAGATACCCCGCCTCAACTCCCGGATTAGCATCCATCTCAATTTATATCCTCTCAGTGCTTATCATTATTCCTCATGGAATATTTAACATTCATTATAATGGGATAAAAGATTGTTGCTAGATACCCCGCCTCAACTCCCGGATGAGTATCCATCTCAAACCCAACATTCATTAGATAACTCATAGATTCAAAGATGAGAATATCCTTTCAACTAAGAATCCCATATTATGAGAAAGTCCTTTCACAATATGTCATTATCATTCATTAGAGTACATTTGACAATAGCCTTTCAATCAACCTATCATCATTAACATAATGATAGAAACTTCATTCATTAGTCATTCAAGAGTGTGTGTGCATGTTAGAATCACCTTTTACATGTAGCCTCAGCATTCCTAGGTGTTAATATAGAAATAACATTCAATCATAACACAATTGCATTTTAAACATGATCATTATACATTCATTGAAATCATAATATATACTTTACATCATGATCATACATAGAACCTACATATATAGAGGAAAAAGGAAGATATCCATCAATTCAATACCACAATACATAGTAAGTAAACACCTCCACCTTTCAAGTGGATCAATAGATTAAGCATAATTCTACTTCAATATGTAATTTGATCATAACTTGCCCTTCAAGGGTCATGCATCACATTCACCCACACACCTTAGATCAATACAATTTGGCAACAACAATAACATAATTTCAACATTCCATATCCATATACACATAAACAACCCATATACTTCATAATCAATCAAATTCCAATCACAAATCACAACTTAGGAATTTGGGGGAAAACGTGGGTTCTAAGAAGAAATCATTTTAATTAATATTTAAATCCACAGTTCAGTCATAAATCAATGCAATAAAGCCTTTGGAAATCATTTAGAATCGAATCCATGCATAGATTGAAATCTAGGGTTTTTGGGTAAACATTGGAGACTTGAAATCACTTCTGAGATTGGCTCCTTGAAAGAAACTAAGTCAAGGATGAAGACTAACATTACTTTAATGTAAGAAATCCACGAAAATCCCTTGAAAAACTTGAAGTCTTGACCTTCGAAGCTTGAAGTCTTCACCTCCAATGGAGGTTTCTAGAGATAGAACTTTTGGAGGGGAGCAGAGTTTTGTATTTTGGGCTTCGAAATAATGAAGTCTAAAATATGTTTTAATACTTTAAAAACCCTTAAAATAGCATAAATAACTAATTAAAACCGCCCCCATCCAAACTAGACTTAACATGAATTTACCAAACCACCCCCACATTGGTCGAAGCCTTGACAATTTTTGCAGGGGTGAACCACGACCACCAAACCACGGACCGTGGGCTGGATCACGCCCCGTCCTGGTCAAGTTTGGTTTGGGGATGTGGCCTAGACATGAGGGACTTGACCCATGAAACAAGTTTAGGAGTCATGGTTTGACCTACGGGGAGTGGTCCGCCTCCTTAGGTCACCACATTTTTGGCAACATTCTCTTTTTGGGGTAGCCTTGGGGTTAGGCTAAGGGTCCTCCTCAAGGATCCCTAGGGTTATCCTTGGAGAGTCGTACCTTGACGTTTAACCCCTAGACCCCTCAACCATAGCTTGGGACAATATTTTACGCCCTCAAACCTCACACCAACTCAAATACACACATGTTAGGCTCTAGTTTCACTTATTCATTTTACGGGTCGTTACACTATGTGAGAAAACCTTGCACATCATGGTTGTAAGTGTTTTATGTGAATAACCTTTCATCAATACAACAACAACAACATTGACACTTTACTCTCAAAACACCCTTAAAACATCCACATAGATTTCATAAGATCATGCATAACTTCATACTTTGCCCATTCAAGGTTCAAATCTACTCTCAATCACCTAATCTAGAATTCTCGCATTAAATAGGGATTTTATCATAATTTCATGTAATTCTATTACTTCATGCTTTAGATTATAAAACTCATCTTTTATAATAAAAAACCCAACTCTATGAGACCACAATTTGGAAAACATGGAGGTTTGCATGGGTTCATAGGGGAAACACCATAAAAACATTGTTTATCATCAATTAATGCATATTTAAACATAAAACAATCATTAAGATCAATAATCAAAAGAACACATGATGTTTGAGGAAAACCCTATCTAAATGGGGAATTTTACCATTTGAAATAGAGGAATTTGGGGACTCCATGGGTGGTAGGAACCCATGGATGAAAGCTACCATAACTCAAGTCCAATTACATATCTTAAATGGAGAATTTGTATCCTTATCTTCAAACCCTACCTGAATCTTCTTCTTTTTCTTTAAGTTCTAGAGAGAGAATATTTGATAGGAGGTTTTGGTTTATTTTTGGTATTTAGGAAAAATGAATTAAGTAGGGTGAATTTGGGGTTAGAAAGGCTTATATAGGGGTTCTAGATATAAGCAAAATGACATAGTATAGGAACTAATTAATTAGGAAAAGACCCAACTGCCACTGAAATAATAAGTAACAGCAGTGACCCACGGACCCCAGTCAACGGACCGTAGTCTAACCCACATCCTGTCCTAGTGGACCGTCGAACATGGTCTCAAATCATGGTCTTCGACGATGGACTGTGATCTGACCTACTGTTCGTGGGTTGTGTCATGCTCCTGGACCCTCAGAACCTTTCCAGGCAGGTCAAACACGGACCACACCTACGATCAGTGGTCCAATCCACGAGTCGTGAGTGGCCAACGTGGTCTGGCTCCTGCAACTCTCTAGAAATCTTTTATTTTTGGTCTCTTTAAATACAGGGTGTTACATAATGTACTTGGCTTGGTCTTTTACCTTCATTGCTGGAAATTAGCATTTAGACATCAGTTTAGAGCATAGAATAGGCATTGAGGATACTAAAACTCTAGATATTAATCCTTAAATAAGTCGAAATCCCCGACTCATCAACACCCCCAACATAAACTTTTGCTTGTTCTCAAGTAAAACACAAGATCAATCAGTTCAACAGAGATGTCTACAAATAGTGCTACTCAAGAGTCAACATGAATGCATAAGAAGTTCAATCTACCCATGCAATGTTCAACTATGCACTAAAAGTTTCAAACTGTGACTAGCCATCATAGAATAGAACTTAAGCTCACAATGTTTTCTTCAAATGCAAATTCAAGCTCAACAAAAGTATTACAAAGCCCTCACAACAAGAATGATTCCATTCTCACACAAAGCTCATCAACATTTCAGAATTAAGGTATCAAAAGAAACTCTCACACTCTTAAAGATAAACACATGTATGATTCTATCCATAGGCTTGCCTATATTTTCCAATCAACATAACTTTAAGCTCAATCAAGATCACCAAGTTCTTTCAAGGCTTGTAACAGGGTTAAGGGTAAAGGTATAATCATTTTGGCTTAGTGACTTCTACCTTCATGAAGTATGGACTGTATTTCACATTTTCTCTTTTTCTTATCACTCGTTTTGATTTTGACAATCCACCCTATGTTCTTTTAAGCATTATTCATTGGAGACCCCATTTCTTTTATCCATTGCACAAACTTTATTGAAACATTCTCTTTCTTTTTCAATCTTTTTTTTTTGCTTTTCTTCTTTCTCTTTTTTTTTATATGGAGGGTTCCATATTTTTTCAACACAATCCATCAATGGCAAATTTTCACAAACTTTGTGAGTTTCCTCTTTTTTCACCACACCCCAACTTAGGCTTTTGGCCTAAGTTGGATATTCAGAAGGACCAATGCTTCATGAAAGTTTTAGGTGATGGGAAAAAAAGGTCAAATGTTCTCATGTTTCATCCAGAAAAAAGGTTAGGCTCAAATGGTGCCAAACTAGGTTTGCACTCTCACAAGGTGGTCACAAAGAGGTATACTAGCAATTGGGTTCACACTCCAAATATTTTGCCTAAGATCATCTCTATCATTCACCTAAATTAGTCCATTGGACTAATGGGGAAAGTTCTATGTTTTACCAAGCACATATTTCAAGACAATCTCACCACACATGGCATTCAACACAATCATCAATTAAGATTCTACAATTTTAGCGCGCGTGCAACGATCATAACAAGATTTATTTCAACAACCGGCCAGTCACAATGAGATGCTAAGAGTTCACACATGACCTATGTAACTCAAATTTGCGTCATTGGAATTGCATAAACATATTGTTCAATCAAGAGAAATATTCAAGTCATCGATATTGATCGCAACGATGCTCAAATATGCAAGAGAACAACCACATTCCACAAACATCAAGAGGTATAATTTTAAATTTTGATAAAAAACCAATCAACATTCACATTAAAAACCAAAAACCATAGTCACACAAAGTAAGAAGAATAGGCTATCAAAAACAAAAAATTGACAAAAACAACCCAAAAGAGGCAGGTATGAAGATACCTCACCCCACAAAACAAAACTAACAATTGTACTCAATGTAAAAGAAATAAAAAGTCTAGAAACAAAACTAAAGAGAGTCAAGATCCTACTGTCAGACTATGCCTGAGGTGAACTCTGCACATCTGTGACTCTCTCATTCTGGGCATTAGTTCCCAGCTCAGCTCCATCCTTCGCTCCATTGGAGCCCACCATCGATGTATCTAGAAGAGAGGCCTCCATAACTGTCTGAACCATCACACCCTCTAAGTCCTCCGGGTTATCATAGTCTATTGCATCTCATGTACCAAGCTCCTCCTCATCAGTCTTTGGAGAATTAGACTAGGCATCCTCATCAGCCACGACAACATCTCCGATCGTAGTAGCTGGAGGGATCTGAAAAATGGTTGGCAACTCTATACTCGAGACTTCACAAAAGTCCACCATGCAGAAAAACATAGACATATCTGTGGATTTAAGCTCATCCACATCTCATCTCAAGCTAGTAAAATCGACTCTCTAAGTTGACACATCATCAGATTGTCGTTCACTGTGCTCACATGCCTCCTCTCTCACCGTGAGGTAATCTAATGCCAAGCTATGTGCGGTGATCAACTTCTGGTGCTCTCTCAACACAGCGAAGATAGGAGCTAAGGCAGCAACAATGGCCCTCTCAATCATACCAGGAACAACAATTTCTACTTGAGAGGCACATACATTAGAAGATTGGGCCAGATGGCCCATCTTGGAAAGCATAGTCTGGGAAAATGGTGGCTGAGAAGCAACAGCAATAGAGGTAGTAGAAATAGAAGAAGTAGAAGGAACAATAGTAGAAGTGCCAGGGGTACCTGAAGGCTTATCGTCTTGAGTAGAAAGGGTTGTGTCGGTCTGTAGCATCTCCATATCAACAACCGGGGAAGTTTCCACCGGTGCAGCTCTCCTCCTCTCAGCCTCATCTCTAGTGTACTCAACCTCGATCCTTAGGATGTTAGTAGAGGAAGTTGGACTCACATACACAACCGTCTTCTCCATAAATGGGACTCGATCACGTGGACACAGATTCATGATGAACACTGTGAATGGAAGTAAGGTTTGACTCTGCTTGGCACTTATGGCAATCTCGTGCTCGATAATCAACTCGAGATTCAGTCTATCCCCGGTGAATGATGCGCCCCAATAAATCAGCCTTAGGATGATGGAGTATGGACTCGTTCTGTGAAGGCATTTAGGTGCTGCTAATAAATCTAAACCAATACTGGGAAGACACATTCAAGTCCTTCATCTCTATATGGACTCATATATCGATCCATTGTGGTCTGATGTTTGAGATTTGAGGAGCCAACTACCCCTTTAAGTCATCAAATGTCTTCTTTTGTATTTGATCCACCATGTAGAGGATCACATTCATCGTACACCCTAGAACCACATTAATGTCGGTGCTGCAACATTTAACCTTGTTACCACGCACCATCATATGATCAACCGGTGCGAATGAACTGGCCTTATTCTTCCCCTTGGGCACCAACTTTCAATACTCAACATAAAACTCTCAAACCCAGGAAGGTATGTATGAACCTCAGGGACGTGTAAAGATCTAAAACTTGTGGAACTTGATGGTGTTCCATACTTTCAGGTACCTGTCCACCACTTCTTCTGTAGACAACCTCTTCTCCTCTAAGATGGTCCTTAACCCGACAACCTTTAATATGTTCAGCGATCGATAGGGAGGTGTCTATACTGTGGGCACTAGAGATACCTGCTCAACCATTTCTGCTGGTGGTGGAGGTGGTGTGAGAGTCACCAATATGCTGGCTGGATCATTTAGCGTTATAGATCACAGCTCAACTCAGCTCTCCTTCTTTGCAACGTCTAATAATCCTCCAACTTGGATAGGGAGATTGGTGATCTATACCCTGAGTTGCCCTCACTGTCATACTCTAAGGTGGTTAGGTGGGTGTCGTAGATACCCATGCTACCGGAGCTATTCTCAGCTGGACGTTGCACTGCAGGCACCTTTTCCTTTTCTGCATTCTTCCCCCCGTCGGAGGAAGTTTTGCTTATGTAGCTCGTGAGGGTGCAACACCTTAGTTTATCAATACCGGGCAACCAAATTCAAGTCCTTCTTTGCTATCTGAACTCCTGGTTCAATCCATGGTGCTGTGATTTTGGAGAAAAGAGAAGCCAACCACCCCTTCAAATCATCCAGGGTCTTCTTTTGTATCTAATCCATCAAGTAGTGGATAACATTAATCGTACACCCTAGAACCTCATTAATGTCGGTGCTGCTATATTTTACCTTCTTACCACGTATCATCACATGATCAACTGGTGTAGAGGAGCTGGCAATCTTTTTTCCCTTGGGAACCAACATTACATACCCAACATTAAACTCTTGGACCTAGAAAGGTATGTATGTGCCTCGAGGCCGTGTAAATATCTTAAACTTGTGAAACTTGATGGTGTTCCACACTTCTGTGTACCTGTCCACCACTCATCTATAGATAGCCTCTTCTCGTCTAAGATAGTCCTCAACTTGGCAGCCTTTAATATGTTCTGCGATTGAGGTGGAGGTGTTTGGGGGCACTATAGGTACCTGCTCAACAGTCTGTGTTGGAGGTGGAGGATATGTGAGAGTCAGTGGTATCCTAGCTGGATCATGTAGCGCTTTAGAGCGCAGCTAAGATCTACCCTTTTGCAACGTCTGATCATCCTCCAGCTCGAATATGAAGATTGGTGATCTATACCCCAAATTTGCCTCACTCTCAGACTCTAAGGTGGTAAGGTGGGTGTCGTAGATGCCCATTGTTACGACCCAAGAGTACCCCCTAGACGTAACATGGCGTACAAGACTCTGAAAAGACTCATACAAGCCCTTAGCATATCATGAACATAAGATAATAGAAAAGTATGGAAAAATTTAAAACTTTTTACAATCGAAGTCATTTTCATAAAAACAAGCGGAAGTCTTTCTATACTTTGTCTCAAACCATCTAATACAACTTTTAGAATAAACTCTTGGGACACAGCCCATACAATAGTGTCAAAACATGAAATAAATACATAAAGGAAATGGTGGGTATTATCCTCGAAGCTATGAGGAATCACCAAGATCTTCAACTCCTTAGCTCCTTAGAAACCTAGCTTTAAGATATCACTCAAGTCTCCAAACCCTACATTTTATTAGAATGTAGGCAAAGTATGCGTTAGTACAAAATGTACTAAATATGTTAGCTAGCATAATCATAAGATCATAAGATAAGGGTTACTCAATATAAGACATAATTCAAAATCATATGAAAAACTTCATGGAACATCAATAATAAGCTTAAGAGACAATATCATCATAATAAGCAAAGTCTCCAACATAAGCATCATATAAACATTCTTGGACTCTTAGTCATCTATACCATAATAGAACTATTCTCAAGTAACCTCAAAAGCATACAAGTGCAAATCATGAATAGCATCCCATAATACAACCCAAGCCAAGTATCCCTTTTTGGTCATCTTAATCATAGCCTATATGCATGGTCAAGTCTTAAGATTCTCTACCATAAGGGTACCATACTCCTAAGAAACCTCAAAGCACACTTGTGCAATGTATGAAAGGCATCCCATAATAACCCTAACACTATGTGTCACACCCCGAGAACACCCTCTAGGCATAAACGGCATACAATACTCCTAAAGGCCTTATACAAGACACATAGCATTCATAACATTCGATACATAGAAATAGTGCGGAATCTAAACTTTATATAAATCCAAAAATAACAAAAACTCTTTCATACTGAAGCGGAATATTAAGTTTCACATGGACATCTTAGAAAAGTTGAACAATATAGGATCACGACCCTTTACAATCGAAGTCTTAACACAAGTCTTAAAACATAAAGAAACTAGAAACATGAAGTCCTTGTCCTTGATCTATGAGGACATACCAAAGATATCTTGAGAGAACTCTAATCCCAAGCTTCACTAGAGAATACAATCACTTGCCGGAACCTACAATTTGTAGAAAATAGAAGAGCTATGAGTTAGCACACAGAAATGTACTAAGTATGATGACCATGCAAAAACATTCTAAGAGGACATTTTGTTGAAAGTCATGATTGTATGCCATTTTAGTAAAACTTCATGAACATAGATACAAAAAGGCATAATATAAGACATAATCAACATTCAAATCACATTATCACATTTGAACTAAACCCACATATAAAGCTTTACCTTTACGTTGACCCTCCACCTCAAGCAACCCTCAAGTTATAACTTGTGCAATGTATGGGTAGAGTCCCATACCACCACCCACACTAAGGTACCACCTTGAGGCCACCAAAAGGGAACTTACCATTCATCCTTTCACCTTTACACAATAAAGCATATAAGAGACATAAACATCACATGAATCACATCATCACATCAAGACCAACATCCAAGACAACTATAAGTCATACTTATGCAATGTGCAAGTAGCATCCCATACTACTACTCACACCAAATAATCCTTAAGGTCATTATAGACAAGGCACATTCATATTCATAAGTCATTAAAATGAGGTAACACATAATGCAACTAAGTATAGCATGCATCATTACATTAGACATTTAAGCATTTTAGAGTCAACAATCGTCAATAGCTTCATTAAGGGGACATTCGTTCATTAAGATATAGAGAACTCACAATATCCCCCTTGGAGCCTACTCGTGCCATGTATGGATAGCATCCCATAATACTACCCATATGTTATAGAACTCCTCCAGAAACTATAATGCACATCTCACATGGTTGGAACAAGCGTTTAGCCGACATAGACCATGAGAGCTAGATCATGGAATCTGATGTACTATCTCACATCGTAAGGGTTGGTCTACTTGCCTAAGGTAAACCGATATTTAGCTTAAGTGGATCCACTAGCTAGACCTACGTGGGTACGTAGTTATGGGATATGGAGATTGCTACTAGATAGCCCACCTCAACTCAGGTGAGGGCATCCATCTCAAGAGATTGCTACTAGAAGCCCCGCCTCAACTCACGTGAGGGCTTACATTTCATTCAATATCCTCTCGGTGCTTAGCTTACTTTCCCATAGAGTAGTTCATTACATTAGTTCATTAAGAAAAAATAGGTTGTTACTAGACACCTTACCTCAACTAACGTGAGGGCATCCACCTCAAGAGAGTGCTACTAGATACCCCGCCTCAACTCACGTGAGGGCATCCATCTCCTTCTCACATTCATTGGATAGCTCATAGATTCAAAGATGAGAATAGCCTTTCACCTAATAATCCCATTAACATTATTTAGTGTAAGATTTAGAATATCCTTTCAACCAACACTTCATTTCATTCATTAGCATACAATTGAGAATAGCCTTTCAATTGACACATCATTCATTCATTCATTTGTGAAGAGGCAACTAACATAGATCTACCAATCCTAAACATCACATTCAACATAGCTTTCATTTATCAAGAAGAGGGTACCTAAGTGTACCAATTCAAGATACAACATTACATTATGGAACCCTTCACCTTTCATCATCAACATTCATGAACATTAAGAGAGAAATATACTTTCAATCACAACATATTTACATTCTACACAAGATCATCATTCTATCATTGAAACCACATGTTAATCCTTCACCATAAGTGGATTACACATCAATAGATCAATTATACTTTAACATGAAAATTAGGTCAAACTTGCCCTTTCAAGGCTATGATCACAACTCCTCAATTCACCAACAATTAACTACAATTAGACATAGATGATGATACAATTCAATAATCAAAATCAATCTAAGTATAAATCCACCATTACTCATTCATAATCAACTAACGCACTTCAGAAATCACAATTTAAGAATTGAGATAAATCATGGGTTCATAGAGTATTTTCATCTTAAAACCTCAATTAAACATCAATATAATCTCAATTTATCATTTTAAAACGTTTGATACAAGACCTCATGAGATTGAGTGAAATTTAGGATTTTGGTGAAACTTGAAAACCTTGGAAACTTCTTTCAAATTGACTCTAGGGTGAAATCTAACCCTAGATGAAGGATCACCATACCTATTAGATGAGAATCCACGAAATCCCCTTGAAAAATCTTTGAAAATCTTGATGAAATTGACCTTGGAAACTTGAAGGTCTTCAATGCTGTTCTTCCTTCTAGTGAGAGAAATATTTGAGTAGAAGAGGGAAATTCTATTTTGATTTAGGGTCTTGACTTGTGGTGAGTTTATGACTTACTTTAGGGACTTATTAAACCTATATAATTCATTTATTTAACTCCTAACCGACCTCCCTTGACCCTCTTTTAATAACTAATTAAAATATTATCCCCCCAACTAAACTAAAAACTGCCAAAACAGTTCCCATCTACGGCTAGCCTTCCACGTACCGTAGATCAATCTACTGTCCGTGGTTGGTGTCCGTGGTTTGGGACTGTGGCTCTAAATGCTGCAGGCCCCTAAAAATCCTAAGTATGGAACCACGAGGTCCATCCACGGACTGTGGTATGGTCTACGGGGTGTGGTTTGGCTCCGTAGATCACCACCAAGGTGAAGAAACCAAGCTGTCCAGGCAGCCTAGGGGGACTGTTTTGGGGTACTCCTTATGGACCCCTCGAGTGGTCTTTCAGGAGTTGTACCCGGACGTTTAACCCCTAAACATGATGTTCTATGTGTGAGAGTCACTTCTACAAGTTTTAGCCCACAAACAACACACCAAACTTTAACGACAAGGTCCTAAAACACACTAGTCCAAATGACTAGTTTCCGGACGTCATAGTCGTTTCTTGACGTTTGACCTCAAATATCTTACACTAAACTCCAAAATCCATTTCTCATTATTTAATAAAGTTACCAAATTCAAAAACACATGTGAGGCTCTAGTTCGTACATTTTCATTTTAGGGTCGTTACATTAAGCATAACCTTGATGTCATCTTAGTCATACTCACCCTCCTTTGGTCTCATTATTATCTTAACTCTCACAACTAAGGGAATCTATCACCTTTATTCAATTATAACAATGAAGGCAATTATGGCACAATCCTATCTCAAGGTACATCATACAAGATAACACTTTCTTTAATAACCTTAAGTCATACTTGTGCAATGCATGAATAGAATCCCTTAATACTATTCATGCTAAGTACCACTTTTAGGTCCTCATACTAATACTTCTTTGTTTGGAACCTAGTTCCTCTCTTTAACTTTAGAACACTATTAGGTACTCTCTTAAGAACATCTTAGTTTTATCTTGAACCCTATGAGATACTACTTTTAGCATGTCTAGGTTCACCATTAACATGGACCCTATGAGATACTACTTTAAGCATATCTAAGTCCATTTTACTCTTGAATACTATGAGGTACTTCATTAAGGAAGTCTTAGTTCTATTATTCTTTAGAACACTATGATATGCTTTTTTTAAGCATGTCTTAGTTCATTGGATATGGAGATTGCTACTAGAAACCTTAACTCAACTATGTGAAGACTTCCATCTCATGAGACCTAACTTTGGGAAAACCCACACTCTATTACGTAAGAGTTCCCCCTTTAATTGGATAGTCCTCACATCAACTAGGTGTGGTTCTCCTTTCTACTTGGATCCCGGACCCTTTCTTGTGTGACACTCTATCTCATTGTCAATATCCACTTGGATACAAGCATACACTCCAAGATTTACTTGTTAAGCCTTTCTTAACACTCATGTCTCATGGAAGGATGTCCTTGACAATCAATACATGTTCAAGTGATTCTATCACTTTATACTTTCAAGCATTTATAAGGTAGGTTAGGTGAGTGTAGCCCTTTCACCACAATTCTACCTATTAGACTTCTATTCTCATTTAGAGTTTACTCTACAAGCCTTATACTCAAAGTTTTACTTATTAGCTTCATTATACCTAGATTTCAAGGTATTCTAATCACATCCCTCATTACTAGGTGATTCTAGTCACAATTAATCATAAAGGTTCAATTCCAACACTACAAGTCAAGATCAATCATATTCAATATGGTCTAGTTCAATTCATGATTATATGTTCCTAACTTTGAAAAATTACTACACATGAAACTGATTTAAGAAGATCACCAATGAACCTTCAATTTCACCTCTAATGGCATAAACCCACAAAATATAAAATTCATCAAATAGACTAGGGTTAACTATAAAAATCACATGCATTCATAATAATATCATAATTCAATGTTAATACAATCATAATTATGTATTATCCACTAGATTGGAATCATACCTAAAACCTACCCACAATGTAGAAGGAAACCCTAGGGAGAATTTGGTTTTTGACTTCACAATTGGGAGAAAACCTAGGGGTCTCTATGGGTGGAAGAACTCATAGATGAATAATCTAACATACCTTAGGAAGATTCACCATGAATTTGAGTAGCAAAGGCAGACCGTTCAACCCTAGACTTCACCTTCTTCTCCTTGTTCTTCTTCTTCTTCTTTCTAGAGAGAGAATTTTGGGTTTCTTTTTAGTGAGTTGACAGAATGATTTAATTCAGTTAGTTTAGGGGCCTATTAAGACTTTATAGGTTGTTTAATAACTAACTAACTGACCTCCCTTAACCCTTAGATAATTACTAATTAACCCCTAAGTCTCCTAACTTAAAACACTTAACTAAAATTACCTTGACCCATGAAACCCCCACCCACGGACCGTGGGTGGGTCCACGAGGCGTCCTAGCAAGTCGTGGATGGTTCAAAGACTTGTGGAGGAGCAGGGGAGGTCCATTCTCGACCCATGACCCCCACCTATAGGGCGGGGTCCACCCACGGCTCGTGGATGCCCCTCCATAGGTGATGCTATTTTTCGACAGCTTTTGGGCTGTTTTAAGGGTCCTTCTCAAGGACCCCTTGGGTAGTCCTTGGGGGGAGGGGGTCGTACCTTGACGCCCTAAACCTAAAACCATCATTCTAAGTACATGAATCATTTTTTGAGTTTTAATCCTCCTACCAACCTCTAAAACTTTTACGAAAAGCTCTAGAACTCTCTAGTTCAACTTACTAGTTTCCGAGGCGTAACACACATGCTGTCGGAGCTATCGTCAGCTGGACGTTGCACTGCAGGCTCCAATCCTTTTTGTACATTCTTAATCCTTTGTCGGAGGAAGTTTGGCTTGTGTTTCTCGTGAGGGTGTAACACCCTCATTTATCACTATTCCTCGTGCTTTCTTCCGGGGTAGTTGATTTCCTGGCCGTACCTACAAAGCAACATAAAATGAACCAACACATTAGAAACAGTTCAAAAAAAATATCAAGGTATAAAATAAGCAAGAAAAGTCAACGACTAGTTCGGCGAGTCACCAAACCCATTCGGCGAACAAAATCGGGTTTGCTGAAAGTTATACAATAAAATTACGCAGATACCAACATAAGTCATCGAGGTACAGGGCCTTTCGGCGATTCACAGACACAATTTGGTGAACTAATAGTAGCTTGACAAAATTTATAAAATATTTTCCTAAAATTAGGGCTGACAAAGAGCGATGAAAGTGACATTCGATGAGTCGCCGAGTAAAATCGGCGAGCTGAGGAATATCGCCTAATGTTACAGAATGAACCACCAACAATGAATAACAAAAAGGCAATTTAGGGGTTACTTGGCGAACATCCGAGCCATTCGGCGAGATCAACTAAGCTCTCTAATATGTCTCTCATGCCAGATTTTGACACCGACCTTCAATTTTCAACCGACAACCCATGATAATGAAATTAAATACTATTCTATGCAATTAAGCCTAGACCCATATCAATAATGTCCTCGGGGTTCTCAGACTTCCCCCGATTTGTCTAAAATTGACCAATCAATGACTTTTGCCCTTAAGAATAAAGTCACCTGCTCTATCATTTGGCAAATTAGGTCAATCGATACAATTCGGGATAGTCAGACTTCACCCACAACAAACCCAACATACAAACAACACACACCCAAGATTTCAATCAATTTAAACACGAAATTCAGCAAGTATAGGCTAAAACACAAACATAAACACGGTACGATAGTAGCCCTCACTTAAAAATCAATCAATTATCAAAGAATAATCAATAAATCCAACAATATGCAAGCATGCATCACAAACTACTAAAATGCAAGCCATGTTCGGGACACCAACTTCAAAAGCAGATGTACTAACCGCTAGAAAAGCAAATACGGATGTGAAAGTACGAAAATCCCCCGTGCAATTGATCCCCCAACAAAATTAACAAGAAAAAATATAATCTAGATATGATGTGTAATAGTGCAAAGGTCGGAAAATGTGAAATGAAGGAAAAAATTGAACTTAAAATGGTTGAGGACTTTTTGACACTATAGTTTGCGCGCCAATCGGCGACATTAACTTATGTAACCGACCATTCGACAATGTACCGAATGGTTGTTTTGTCCGCCAAATGTTACAAAACTCCAGTCATTTAGTTAGTCAATGGCGGTCTAGATCGGGCTCACCGACCGGTACCTGGGCTCATCTAATTGCCTCTTTTCCCAAACTTTGAATTTTCAACCTGCACATCTAACACCCGTTATTGAGAAAACAGCATTAAAAACTAAAAACATGAGTTGCCTCCTAAGAAGCGCCTTATTTAAATTTGTGGCACAAAGTAGACATGCTTTCAAGATTTCTTATTTGGGTTGACAATGATATCACTCGGTAAACCTCCTTTGGTGTTGGGTTTAAATGAGTCGAGATTTGACCCATTGGCACTTCCAGCTGGTTAATCGATACCGAATGTGAGGTAATACTTACTTTAGAGATGAGACATCATCTTTCATTTCCTCTATCACTTTGTCTGATCCTTCCACTTTTTTGAGAATGCATGCAAGCATATCTTCAGTGCCGAAATTTTCAGGTTTAGCCCTTTGCTCTTTTGGTTTTTGACGCTCATGGCGAGGTACATATCATTCTTTGTCACTGTCCCGCTCTCTAAAATTCGTACCACAGTCATGCCATTCCTTATCTCGGTGTCTCCAACAGTCATCGTGATCCAATTCCAGCCTTGGTTCCCACCCGACCTTGGATAGTTTGGGCGGAAACCTCCTCCTTGATTTGTTAGGAAGTGTACTTCCTCATTTTACATTGCTTCAAATTGCGCTTCATCAGGATTCACTCCTTTAATTCCAATCGCATGCACAACCTTAGAACCACTACCTATGTCGTGTTTTGACAATAGATCCATTTGCGTCATCATCTTAGCCATGTTATGTTCCCACACTTGGTCATTTTCGATTTGTTCCTTTGTCATCTTGAAGTTCAAAGGAGACACTTGATCATCTCTAGTGTACCAAGCACAGTTGAATTTTGTCATCTAATCAATAAGGGTAGATGTTATTTCAAACGGTTGTTGCATAATTCCTCCTCGAATGAGCTGATCTGCCACACCCTTGTTGACTGAATATAGACTCCAGTAGTAAAAGTATTGTAACAAAACATTATTCGGGAGTCAATGATGGCGCCTACTATAACCTACCATGTCTTATGTATTGGTTTACCATCCACTCGCTTAAAGTTCTGAATATTATCTCTCAAAGTCATCATCTTCGATGGAAGGAAGAACCTTATATAAAATGCATTAGTGAACTCTTCCCAAGAAGTGATTGAATCCCTTGGTAACTCAGCCAACCACTTCGTTGCTTCTACCATTAGGGAAAAGGGAAACAAACGAAGTCGGACAGACTCCTGATTGATGTTCGTGAAATCGAATGGCCCACACACATCCATAAAGTTTCAGATGTGGTCATGAGGATCCTCAGTAGCTAAACCTCAAAATAGACCTTTCATTTGCAACAACTGCAACATAGTGCTAGTCGCATGAAACACCGCATTGCCCACAACCAGAGGCAATCGAATAGCACTCACACTTCCCAACTGATCTTTATTAATATCATGTAGGTTACCAATGTCATCATTATGCCAAAGTTTTCTAGCATTGCTCCCGTTGACACTCATCTCTTCACTTGTTTAAGAGCAGTCAACAAAATACAAAAATAAGTTGATTTAATAACAACACAACCGGGTTACAACTAAACTTCACTAGAAGAATTCCAAACACCACTCCCCGGTAGCGGCGCCATTTTTTATATTGCTCAACTACACTTCATTTGATTCTAAGTGTAGGCAATCACAATCAATTATAAACACAACTAAGAGTTGGGGTAGATCCCTCAGGGAGTGATACGGTAAAGATTTGATTACGAAGTGAAAGGAGTGATCTAATCACTTGTAGAAGTAGACATTTTAAAAACAATTAAAGTAAATGGGAAGGGTTTGACAATTAATGTCAATTGGGGGGGGGATTTGAGTGAGAAATTAACAACTATGAACAAACGAGTGTAATCAAGTGGAGAGTGATCCTTGGGAGTGTGATCGATTGAACGTCAATTTCTCTATATTGAAGATTATTACTTACTAAAACATGTTGAATCTTAGTGGGTAGGCTAGGCTTTAGGTGTAATAGACATTTCTCAAGCAACTGTTACGAATCAAGTGATTTATCTTGAACCTCGACAAGCATGACAAATATAAATATCCCAATACCTCAATTAATCTACTCTTTCAAGCTAGATTGGTAAAATTGAATTCAGACCCAAATCTCAAGGTAAATCTACAATAACTCAATCACTACATTTAATTGATAGTTTTAATTCTAAAACCTCTTTCTCAAGCAAGCTTAGAATACTATGATAGAATTGTATGTGCAACTACAATTCATCAATTAAACCTCAACATCAATTGAACACACATGAAATCAACATCAAAATTAGTAAATACTAACACCCATAAAATAATTGAAGCATTCAATCACATAATAACACCCCCAAGAATGAGGATTTTAGCTATATATGATAATGAGAAAGAAATAGTTACCAACTATGTTTTCCATCACCTTGGAGAACAATCTACAAGTCTTCAAAATGCACAAATTGAGTTCCAAATCAAATAAACCCTAAGTCTCTACTAAAAAACTCAAAGAACAATGTTAGGGATAAAAAACCCAAAACTAGACAATATGGGAACTTTCAAAAACTTCAGAACTCTGGAACTCTATTTTTAAAATCACATTTATACGCTTTAAGATTTTCAATTTTGGAGCCACTAGGCGGAGTAGGTCGAGCTTCGCCGACCATGTTGGCGACTCACAGATCGCTCTTTTCCGTCACCTTATTAGCTTGGCTTTTCCACACTACCCTTCTGTGACTTTAGGCGATCAAAACCTCTATTGCTGATCCAGTCGGTGCTTCGCCGAATTACCTTTTCTATCGCTGAGTTGGCTTTTTCCATGGGCTGGCCTGCTCAAACTTTTGGCGACCTGAAGAGCCACTTGGCGATTCGCCTAGTGGCTTTGGCGAGCATCAGCCTTGCTTTTCTTTAGCTTTTTCAGCTTTTATGCTTTTTTTACCCAATAATGTCCTTGCCTTGCTCTTTTTCCTTCATTGCTGCAAATTACCATTTAGACATCAATTTAAAGCATAAACTAAGAATTGAGGACAGTAAAACTCTAGATATTAAGCCCTATATGACTCGAAATCCCTGACACATCAATAATCACCAGTTCATAATTCATGGATCAGTGCAATAGACAATTCATCAATTTTCATACTTCTTCATATAAGAAATACTTAACTTAATCATACACAACCACCAACTATGTCTGAGGACCAATCAACATGCAATACAAATCACATTCCATATATGTAACTAAGAAAAGTCTAACTCCTAGTAAACCTAATCCATCTAAACTGTTAAATTAGAAGCAAAAAAGCTATATTATTAGAGTTTTCCCTTTTTTCAATACCTCAAAATGTTCAAAGTTTAAGAAAAACAAATTATAAGGACACTTTTATCACCTATTTCCTCAAACAAAATACTAAGGTTTTTAGACCACCTAATTCTATCTTTTTAGAGGGTCTAACAAATTATTACTATGCTATTTCATCAAAACGAGGTTTCTATGATCAAACCAATCTCTTTTATTGAGTTTCATAATCATTAACCTCCCTTGAGCAGTTCATATGCTCAAAGAACACATTATTATGGGGTTTCTAAAGTCTGTGGTATCTTAATTAAAGGCTGGGATCATAATTTGGTCATGCTAGAAGGCATAATTTAATGAACTAGAATTGAAATCACGGATAATTATCCATCCCCTACAATAAGTCTTAACAATAAAATAACATAAGGTTCAACCCATAAAGTATCACGAAGAACTCACCCTTCGAATATAGGAAAAAATGTATTATAGAAGAAAAAGATGGATGAGAAGCACTTTCCTCAAGTAAGAAAAACCCTAATTCTTAGAAAAGTAATCCCTGGGATTCTCTAGTTGAATATTATAAGTTATGACCAATATTGTAATAGAATTGACTTAAAACACTAGTTTTAGTTTCCTAACCTTCCCTCTTCACAATAGTGAATGTCGTTATAGAGAACAAGTTCTTCTCTATAGCAAATCTCACGAATTTGATATCGCGAAGCATCCCTTCACTATAGCAATCTCGCTATGGAGAAACAGGTCTGCACTATACTGAACCCTGGGCAGATTTTTCATGTTGGTTCATTTTTTTGTTTTTTTGCCAACTCTCAACCTATGAAAATCTATACAAGGGTACTATGGTCTTAAAAATCCATAAAATGGATATATTATTACACCTGCACTATTCTGCAAGTCAACCTTGGTCTTTACTCCTCAAATTATTGCACCATAAGTTGCCATGTATTTGGAATAATTTTTAAACAAGGATACCAACCTTTTGCAAGCATATACAAACTAGAATTTAGGTCATATAACAGTTTACTGATATTCGACGTCCATAAACTATAAATTCCACCATTTCCATAATTGTCAATACAGTATAGTGGGAATAGCCAAAATAAATGGCTTAAGTAAGCTTAGTACACAATGACTCTTGATAACATCAAACTACAAATGAAAAATGAAATGTGTAGATGATCATATGAAATATAAAATACAATGAAGAGTTGGGATCGATCCCACATGGAATGGGTGAATATAATTTTTCTTATAATGTGCTTTATCTGACTAGAAATTTGTTTGTTGATATAATTTATGCATGTAAGTAAATTTGGGGGGAGGGGAGGGTTGAGTATCAATTAGAACATGAAATTTGAGTGTTTGATTTATCGCAATGACGCGCAACTGCAAAACATTGTACAAGGGTTTAACACAAGTAGATAGAGATTCTTAAGGGTGTGCTGGTATGGAATATAATTTTATTAATTGGGCGTTGTTAATAGCGAAATTCAGTTAATTTTCAATGGGTAAGATAGATAAAAATAATGACATTTATTTATCAAAATGATGTTTGTGTTATTGAACCCAATTGTATAGCATTTAAAGTAATATAACACTTTAATTCAGCTAAATGGTTTCAAGCTTTAGCTATTAAATGAACTAAATCTAGTCATTATCAACCATCTCCTTTAACTTTAGTGGTCTTTCACAAGTAAAATTAAAGATCTAAAGTAAACAAGAGTTTGGAACCTTATATTATTGATGAAATCATAAAGATACAGCAGAACCCGTACAAGATTAACAGTTAATAAACAATGAATCAACACTCAATTGTAAATCTAATTATTCATACATTGCACACCCCTAAGACTAGGGAGATTAACTACTCATAATAAAATGTAAAAGAATTACAAACAAGTCATCAATCATAGAAGCTACTTGATTGGATATCCTATGAATTTAATCATAAAGACCTTCAATATCTAGAAGGTTCTCACAAATATTAAAGTACTAAGTTCTTCCCAAAAATAGAAAGGGTTTTGTAAAGAGTACAAGAAAATTCAAAAAGTGAAAAATATCCCTCTCTCTATTCAAAATGTTATTTATACTTTTACAAAATTGTTCACCAAATTAACCTTCCGTTCTACATGGTGAGCTTAGTAAGAATTGTTGAACAGAAAGGTGAAGCGTCATACATTAGATTACATCAACATCAAACTTCCTAGATTTTATTTTCCATCTATTCCTTGTAACTTTCGATGATAAAAATGTTTTTCGCCTTGTGACTTCGGTGATGCATCAACTTCTCCCTTTTGTTGTCAAATTGACATGGACTTGAGAGGTTAGAAACTATAACCTTTGGCAATGAGTGTTCTGCTCAGCGATGCACTGAGTTCACTTGGGCGGATTTCAGTGTTGCCCTTTTTCCTATTTTTTCAAATCTTTGGCTTTTTGGTCTCTTTTGTCCTCATGTAATCCTTATGCTCTCATAGATGAAAAACAAACACATTTTTATCATAAATATTAAACGACATTCAGGAAATAACTTTGATGAACTAGAAGCCTAAAATGAGTTTGAAATCCTCAACTCTTCAAAACCTCGAACTTAAACTTTTACTAGTACTCAAGTAAAACATCATATCAATTAGTTCAATAAATATGTCTTCAAAGAGTGCTTCTTGAGAGCTCATATAGTGCTATCACAAAGTTTGTTTTAAAGCTTACAACTTCCAGCTATGCATTAAAAGCCTCAAGCCATGACTAGCTGTTATCAATCAAAGCAAATGCTCACAGAAGCTCACTAAGATTCTATGCTACACCAAGATAATGTATCCAAGTTCCTTACACATAGAATGATCCAATACTCTCAGAAACCACAAGCATTTTTATTAAATTAGGGATCATGACGAACTCTCACACTCACAAAGATAATAATATGCATTATTCTACCCATATGTTTGCCCATACATTCAAAAATGATCGTTGAACTATCTCATTCGAGATCATAAAGATCACTTAAGGCTTGTAATCGGGTTGATGGGAAAGATATGATATTTTTGGGTTATAGTGATCTAGCATCTTGAAGCATTAGCAAAACCTTATTTCTTTCACATGTTTCTTCCTAATTTTGAACATAAAACTTTACCCAAGCTTTTTCTACCAACTTTCCAAGGCTTACAAATAATGAACCCTATTATTGAAACAACACTATGATAAGCAACCTTATTTACACAACACCGCCTTAAGATTTTTTTAATATTTTAGAGAAGGGTTCCATCTTTTTGCCAAATTAACCATCATGATGAAGTTCTCGACTTTTGCACTAAGCTTCTTTTTCTTCCATTCTCCTATTCACTTGCCACACCCCCAACATAGGCTTTTTTCCTAAGTTGGTTCTCAATAACATCTTATACTTTTGAAGGTTTATGGCTAAAAAGAGGTTTATTGATTCAACATAGTGTGTGCTGAAGTTTACTTCTTTTCCAATAAAAACATTTAGGCTCAAATAGGAGGAAAATGAATCACAAACACTCGTAAGGTAGGCACAAAAAGGTTTAACAAAAATGTTTCACTCTAAAATAGAATGCTTATGCTCATTTCCCACGTTCAAGAAATATCAAGTCATTGGACCAACAACACAATTTCTAGGTTCTTACAATGCATGAAATTCAAGTAAATATGATGACACATAGGACTCAAACATAATTACAAAAAACAACTCTACAATTCTAGCTTGTGTACAATGATCGTTGCAAAATCTCACGACTTGATATTCAACTGGTCAGCAAAAGATGCTTAAAATTCACGCAATAATTATGCAACTCAAGATGAATACTTGAATTATCCACCAACATTAATTTCAATCATAGAACTTTTAGAGTCAATAATGATTTATCAAATCGATACCCAACCACACGCGAAGCATGAGAAGTTCAAAATAGGAATCACAATAACCTTAAACAAAAACAAATGCAATTATATCATCAAATCAAAAGAAGATGTTAACTACATCACCAAGTAATAATTACCACCCAACTGATATCTAAACTCAATTTGTATCAAACTTACAACCCAAATAAAATATAACTCCCTCTTCTTCACGAAAATAGACATTTTCCTTTACGCAACAAAAACATAAAGAAAACATAGAGAAAGAGGGAGAGTATAAGGGTCCTCCTGTCAAGCTAAAAAATAGGAGAAGGCTGGCATGGTGATGTTGCCTCGTCTGGAGCACCAATGCTCTGCTCATCTCTTGATCCCAAAATAGGTGCAACATGCTCTTTAATGGGTTTGGAACAACTAGAGTCGATCATGGAAGTTCACGAAGGGACACCTTTTTCGTCATCTACACTAGACCCTCCTCATTATTCCATAATTCCACAAAATGATCACTTTCAGAGATGCAACATCATGCTCTTCTGCCACACATAACTCCTCTTCATTAGTCTTGGATGTCTCAAAATTATGCGGAACCTAGGGCTCCATAGTTTTTGTCAAAATAACCGGAGGAACCTCTATTTTTGTGCCCTCAAGTGCACCAAGATCAGACTATAAGAATGAGATATAAGTGGATTTCAATTATCCATGTCTTTCTTCAGCTTAGACATTTCAGCCCTCAAGGCTGAGCAATAGATAACAACTCCCTTCTCTCTCTCAGATTCCTCAAAAGTAGGGGATAAGGTATCAATTCACTCCTTATACAATATCAACGTCTCCCTATTACCCCTGATCATCTATTTTAAGGGATCAAGGGTAGCCTCTATAGCTTGATCAATCATAGAAGGCACCTGAGCCTATAATTGAGAGTCTCACAGATCCGCAGAATCTACAGGGTTGCCCTCTGCTCATGTCTTGATCCCAAAATAGGTGCAATATGCTCTTTAATGGGTTTGGAACAACTAGAGTCGATCATGGAAGTTCATGAAGGGACACCTTTGTCGTCATCTACACTAGACCCTCCTCATTATTCCACAATTCCACAAAATGATCACTTTCAGAGATGCAACATCATGCTCTTCCGCCATACAGAACTCCTCTTCATCAGTCTTGGATGTCTCAAAATTATGCGGAACCTAGGGTTCCATAGTTTTTGTCAAAATAACCGGAGGAACCTCTATTTTTGTGCCTTCAAGTGCACCAAGATCAGCCTATAAGAATGAGATATAAGTGGATTTCAATTATCCATGTCTTTCTTCAGCTTAGACATTTCAGCCCTCAAGGCTGAGCAATCGACAACAACTCCCTTCTCTCACTCAGATTACTCAAAAGTAGGGGATAAGGTATCAATTCACTCCTTATACAATATCAACGTCTCCCTATTACCCCTAATCATCTATTTTAAGGGATCAAGGGTAGACTCTATAGCTTGATCAATCATAGAAGGCACCTGAGCCTATAATTGAGAGGCTCACATATCCGCAGAATCTACAGGGTTGCCCATCTAAAACATAATTACTTGAGTCAGTCGGGGATGGAAAGTAGTAACAAACGTAGGTAAGTGAGTAGTATTTGAATTAAGCGTACCTAAAGCCTCAATATTTAGAGTGAGAGGTACTGATTCACCCTCTAAAGACTTCATATCTACTACCTAGGAAGAGTCCATCAATGGCTTCTTTTTCTCTAGCCTCATCTAAAATGTACTCAACATCGATCCACGTAATATCAAAAGGTGAGGTAGGGTTAATCTCTACACCCCTCTTCTCCACAAAGGGGACACTTGCCTTTTGCCACAAATGACTAATCAAACATGGGAATGAGAGAGAAGTTAGGTTTTGTGTAGCCATCACAGATATCTCTAGAGCAATTATCAACCCCAAATTTATCCTTTCACAATCAATGGTTTCCTCAAATATATCAACCTTGAAGTGGATGATACACAAAAATTACACCTCACTAAAGAAGTATAAGTAGTCTTTGTTCAAATAAAGAACCTAATAGAGGCTAGGGTCAATCCCATAAAAATGAGGTCTAGACTTGGGCCAGTGAATTGTTGATTGTATTCTTAGTTAGATTATTTCCTTAAAAAGGGGGTTTGGTAACACAAAATATTAATTGATTGAATTCGGTAAGAAGTAACCAAATAAGAATGATTTAACATTTTGTAGAATCTGTATAAGATGAAACTAAGGTATATGTTTTCCCCACAAGTTCACAACACAGTAAACCTTATAATAGTAACCTTGTGTAGTGTTTAACATGCAAAGTCAGTAAGTTAGGTGTCTCCTAAGTGATTGGTTGTACAAATAAGGAATTTCACCATGCAACTAGGTCGGTCTACGAGTGTATGCTTTACTAACCCTTAACCTTGACCCTATATTAGCCTTTAAAGATATGGTTCAAGCTATTAGACGACTGATTATCAGGTCAAATCTCCATTATTTAATCTCTTTTCCCATTCGTTACTTCTTTGGTCGAACAAGTAGGAATAAAATGGGTTCTAATGTAAGCCTCATGTTAAAAAGTAATAAAAATAAAGAGATTAACAATACATGCATAAAAACTATTCAAAAATTACTAATTATTAAGTCTACTTTGTTAATTCCACATGGTTCTGACAACCCTATTTTTGTATTTTTCTACTCATGCTTTGGTAATCACAATTCATATTAAGTTCGTTAAAATAAATCATGAAGTTGTAGTTAAAGTAATTCAAATCTGAAATCTTGAATTGACAAACAAAAGCTATAGGATAAACCGATACATCAAGAATAAACGGACAAAGTGTTCACAAAATAAACATCTAATACTGAATAGATTTGAAAGGAAATATAGGAACATTTGGCTGGGTAGCCACTTCTACGACTTGTTCCTACAAACCGTAGGAATTCCTACGATTCATAGGAACCTTTCCTCAAACAACAACTTGACTTCTTAATTTATGGACATTTCTACAAGTATGTTCTATGACCCGTAGATATTTGTACGACCTATCCTGGCATTTCGTAGTTTCAAGTAATGGAACTCAACTTTCTTCTATTTTCTATGACTCGACCCTATGGCTCATAGAAGTTCCTATGACTTGTAGTCTGACCTTTTCATTTTATACTTAGCCCCGAATTTCACTGCTTCAGTTCAAAACTTATTCCTATGGCTTGTACGTTCAGTTGTGAAGCCCCAAAAATACTACCACTTCAACCTTTTCATCCCGGCTGATCCAAACCTTGTTTTCTAGTAAAATACAAGTAAAATATCATCAAATCTAAAACAGATTCTCAAGACACTCACAAAAGTCCAAGTTTAAGGAATTATAAGTAACGTAAATCTATGGTACATCAACATCCTCAACTTAAAATCATTTCATGTACTCAAGCGACACTACTCACTCTAAACGACACGATGCAAAAGTAAACCCAAAGCTCAAGCAATCACATGTAATTTTTCACAACAATCAATCCTCCATTTTAATTTTTTAGTACAGTGCCATCATTAAGTTCATCAAAAAACCAACACATGCTGATCAATTTATGACATTGACATACCAATAGATACATTCACATACACAAACATCAATTACCAAGATACCAACTTTTTGATAATGCAAATTGTGCCCTCACCTCGAAGAAATCCCTTTGATCACACATATATTGATTTACAGTTCAATTTCAGGGACTAAGTATACACTCACTCTCATAATTGAATTCAATATAGTACATGAACAATACCATAGCCTTGCCCTTATTTTCTACACAAACTCTCAAACCATTAAATTAGGATCATTATAGAAATTTCATAGCTTGTGATGTAGGGTCAAGGTCAGGTGTGGTGTATTTTGATTTTAAGTGACTTTTATGTCCTCTTTGTCATTACCTTGACTATTTTCCTTTTACAACCAATCCGGGTATCACCTCAATTTTGTTTTTCTCGTCATTTAAAAAAAAACTCAGGTGTCTTTGACTTACTTTACTTTTTTGTTTCAACTTTCTCTTCAATGTTTCATTACTTTATCCTTTTATTTTCTTTCTTTTTCCACACTATATTAATATTTTTCTCTTTTATCAATACAAAAATCTTTTCATACCGCTTTATTTTCTTGTCTTCCTCTATAGTAGCCACCATAAACTTAGGTTTTTAGCCTAAGTTCAGGTGCTCAATGTCCAAGGAGGGTCTAGGGCCAAAAAAAAGGTTGACAATTATTTCAAGGAAGGTGAATTGGGTGAATTGAAAGAATGGATTGATTCAGGCTCAAAATTTGAATCGAAGGGGAATTTTAATTTGGTTGGTTGTTTTTAAGATTTAGTGGACTTAATGTCAACAGTAGCCTATGATCCTTTCCTAATTAACACAATAGTGTTTTGAGGAGTCTTTTCATTTCCATTGTTAAATGTTTAAGACTTGAGTTGCCCCTTTTGACCAATTGAATACTTTTCTAAATATTTTGAGTTATGTATTTGAGACATTTGAGTCAAACATTTACTTTTGAGTTCATCTATTTTCTAGTAAGTCTTCTGCTGAGTATTGAGTCAGGCGAAGATTTCTCTTGGGCACCAACAATGGTTCTAGTGTGCTGACCAAGTCCATGGTGTAGGCTCGGGGAGTGACAACTATATTAACAGGATGAGATAGTGTTTGATGGGATGGGATGGGACGGGACCCGGGATTTTAAATTTTTTATATATATTTATTTAATTGCTTTCAATAACATTTTTGGCTTAGTAAAAATGCTTAACTTTTGAAAAATTCAAATTTCATCTTTTAGATTTCAAAGTTCAAAATTAATATTTGAAATTTGAAGTTTGAAACTTGAATTTTAAATTTCAAAATTAAAAATTAAAATTTCAAATTTCAAATTTTAAAGTATGTATTTTAAAGTAAGTTTAGTATATATGTATATGTCAACATGTATATATCTATGTATGTATGTATGTATGTATGTATTAAACTTAAAATGCAAGACAATAGGTGTGTAAAAAAAGACTTGATTAAAGCCTTTAAATATTCAAATATAATTAAATTGCAACTTACAACTTACAAGTTACAAATATTAGAGGAGTAACTAATCTACACAGCCACCTTCTAGGAAGGGTTTTGTTTTAGTAAGATCTCATATGTAAATCTAATTTTTGTTACAAATATAAGAGGAGTAACAAATCTACGCAGCCAATTTCTAAGAAGGGTTCTGTTTCAATTAGTTCTCGGATGTAATGTAATATATGTATTCTCCAAGAAAACTCGTTTCTAACTCTTATATCAAATCGATGGTAAAATCCTCTGGTCTTGGTAATGTTGCTAGAAACTGTTTTGCCTCTAATTCATCGCCACTAGTTCCAATTCCAGAACGAATCCAAGCTTCTTGTTTGGAAGTTAAATTTGGCAAATTGTAATTCCCCCTCTCAGCGTTGACCCAATCTCTAAATAAAACTGATGTCTCTAAGCTTTCTTCTGCCAATGAATGTATGTGATCTCCAAGTTCAAATATTGCTGCACTAGAAGCAGTCTCTGAAACAACTGATGAATCTTGAATAGCTCGAACATCATGAACCATTTTGTTAAGAATTGGAAATGCATTACCACGTCTCCTCCACCATGATAATATTTCTACATTTCCATGCTCGTCGTTAACTATTTGTAAAGACTGATTAGAATATTCTTCAAAATCATCACGGTTGGTAGAATTAAGACCAAGAAAACCTCGCATAAAATTATCAATTTCAACATTACTGACAACATCAGAAGTTTGAACAACTTCTCCTTCAGTTATTTCTATAGTTCTATATTTTTCATACAAAAAATTTTCTTGAACTTTTATGCTAGACTTACAAATTTCACAAGTTGGAACTTCTTCCGGTAAAATTTCTAAAGTTTCAACAAGTCCCTGCACCTCTTGTAATTTATATTGAGGGTTAAGTAAAGTCGCAGTTAAAAATAAAATTGAGGAATAGGAAAAAAAATTAAAATTTGTCAATCATACCTTCAATTGTGTCTCTAAATTATTTGATTTATTTGTATTTAGAAAATTGAATTGAAATAGCACAAATATTTATTAATACTGATGAAATACTAGGATAATAAATTTGAGAAAACATGGTTGTAGCCGCATAAAAAAGTTTTAAAAAATCCATTAGTTCTTTAGTTTCTTCCCAATCTGCTTCACAAATTCTTTCTACTTGGTCATAATTATGAGTATTAAAAACCATTTGCATGAGTTCTTTATATTCATAAACAACTTAAAGCATTTCATAAAAAGAATTCCACCTTGTTTTAATATGTTTTGGAACGTTTTGTGGTGTCATATTACATAGTACACAACGCTCGTTAAATTCCCTAATTCTAGCAGGTCTACGATCATAAAAAAATCCATAAAATACCATAGCCAATTTTTATACAACCACAATAAAATAATGAAATACCATCTTGTACAACTAAATTAACTACATGTGCAACACATCTAATATGAAAAAAATAGTATCAATTGGACGTAGTCTAGCTTTTTAACATACTAACAACGTTTGTATTATTATATGCATTATCTAATGTGACACTCATTAATTTATCTAAAAGCATATAAAAATCTAAAACACCTAAAATAGTTGAAGCTATATATGCACCCATTTTTTTCTCTATATTTTCTTTATAAATTATGATTTTTTCTTGCAAATTAAAATTATGATCAATCAAATGTGTTGTAATAGTTAAATAATTATATATATTAATACAACGACCATGTCTGAACTTATAGACACTCAACAATCTGATATGTGAAATAAACAACAAAGATATTGACAATGTTTACCTTGACATAAAAAACATCAGATTTAACAGTATTTCTTGAAAAACCTTTAAAAGAAGGATTATAAGTTATTTTGAATATATTCAATAAAATCGGGATGTGAAGAAAAATCACAAGGCAAACCACAAACAGAACCATCTTAGCTAAATTTTCGCAATCTCTTTCATTACTATATTTACGTTTTGTAAATGGACCACCGGGGTTAAAAGGATCCAATTTTCCTTGAACCATGTTAGAAGCCCCTACCGATTGATTAACATTTGAATTAATATGAACATTATTAATTTGAATTCCTTTTTTTTTATCTATTAGAGCTTTGGTGGCCTTATATTCAATTGGTCTACAAATTAACAAATGTCTATTTAACCCCCCCGTTCCATCTTTACATCTACCATATCTATGTACACAGTGTTGTTTCCACTTATTACGAATAGCAATAGAATTTTCCTTATCTAAAGTCATAAATTGCCACACAATAGAGGTTTTAGGGCATTGATACTTAAAACTTTTCCCTTGTAGGAGGTCCTGGGGGGGGGGGAGGGGGCGGGTTGACAATTTTGCTCATTTGGAATTGTAGTTTGGGTTGGAGCTTCCGTCGCCGGGCTAGTAGGTGTTTCTTCCAATTCATCTTCTTCTAAATGAACTTCTACTGCTTCATCTGAATTTTCATCACAATAAGTATTACCAAACGTCATTCTAAAACTTCATGATCAATTTCAACATTTGAATCTATATTAAAATGAGGAGTGAAAGAAGTATCATCAAAATAAGTAGAATCATTTGTATTAAATTTTACTCTAGGCAATGATTTAGAAGAAGTACCACCACATTTACATTTATTTTTTTCCTTAGTACCTTTTCTAGAATAATAAAATAGATTACAAATAGCGGTTGTTACGTTCTCCTTACCGATAATTTCTTGGTAGAACTCATATTTAAAATGTGTAGTGTAATATAAAAATAATAATAAAACAAAATCTAATTGGGAAAAATAAAATAAACAACAAAAATGAAACGAATGTATCAAACGTCTGCGTTAATAGAAGACGTTATAAGCAATTCTTGAAGCTTGCTCCAAAAATATTGTTGTAGTTTGTAACTTTTAAGTTGTAACTTGTAACATGAATACTTGATAGCAATATAAAATATAAATACATTTATATTATAAAAATTATGATATTAATTGAAATATAAATATTATGATAGAAATTGAGAATTGAGAATGAAGTGGAATCAATAATTATGATTTAAAAATGAGAGAATATATAATCTAGAGGAGAGATTAGATAATTTTGTAACAAATAGTGAAGGATAAAGGGGTACTTATAATATAAAAAATGGACTAAAGTGTAGTTATTGTAACTTTAAGGTTAAAATTAAAGTTTTAAAAGTAGGGGGTTGTAGGGAGGTTTAAATGGTCAAAAATTCTAATTATATAGCCATTTATGGGGCCACTAGCCGTTGCCCCAATGATCTTAATGGCTACAATATTTGAAATATTTAAAAAGTTAATAAAGGTGTGTCCAGCGAGACCGGCAGGTTCAGCCGGGCAGGAACCGGGCCATTTCGAGCGAGACAAAACTGTGAACCGTCCCACCTCGGTCCTCTTACCCCATATCCCCTCAACTCAAAAAACTAGGCGGGACCGGAATTGGCGATACGGGTCTCCAGCCGGTAGCGGGCCGGGGTGGGCTATCCCAATCTCCTCACAATGCTTAATCAGGATATATAAAAATATATGTTTATCTAATCATGCATGAGTTTTTTTTTCATGGTTTTCTTTATTTCAGGCAGTCACGTAGATTGAGTTTGCTTCACCCTTGAATAACAGATCGGATGACAACAAGTTAAATCACCAAGCAATGTTAAAGATTTTTTTTTTCTGTTTCTTTGATGTGAATTTTAAAGAATTTGAAATTGCAATGTTCATGTTATTATACACAAGTTTGTATTACTTTATTTTGATATTAATTTAAATTGAAGCTTATTAATATGAGTTTGTTTAATGAAATTTCATTTGTATCGAATGTGTTATGTAGTAACATTATTTATTCATATTATTTTAAGGGCTTGAAGTAATCCAAATTTTATTAAGCGATAATAGTTTATAAAACTTCACAAATCAAATTATGGAAAATTTGATTTCATATCACGATATTTTAAATCCACACAAATATAATTTTTAAAAGATTGAGATCAGATTGTGAAGGCTCTAAACCATCACAAATTGAAACTAAAAACCTCCACAAATTAAACAATCATTTTGTGGAGGACGTGTGGAGATTTATTAAAACCGGAAAAATATGCTCGTTGCAAGGGTAATTGTAGCGCTTTTAAAAACCACCACAATGCATTTTGTGGAGTCCCGAAATGTCATGATCCAAAAATGGACATGATGGAACTTGTTTATTCCCACCAAGACAAGTTACCCTCAATCCAACGAAAATAAATAAATGCGGAAAACAGTAAAACAAGAACAAGAAAAAGACAGAAAACTTATTCATTCTAAATAACATCCCAAAAACTGTTTGTTATGCGTAGAAGACACTAATGAAAATACAGAATTCAAAAATAAATACAAGTCTCAGTCTTTGATTCTCTGGTAGAAAAAAAGCTTAAAATGAAAACAGGGCCCGTTAAGTTGACAAGCAACTACCTCTCAAATACTTCACGAGCCTCAATTGTTAGGAGAAGAAGAAGATCACATGGGTCCACGCTCGAAATCTACAAAAGTATAGAAGCAAGGGTGAGTACCAATACTACGGTATCCAACAATCAACCTACCAAATAAAGTAACTAGATAGAAATCGAATACCCCATACACTTCAACCAAATCTCCTCAAAGTACAACCTGCATAGAAATTAGCCTAACCTAGAAATTCTACAATACACGGCTCACCGGCGCAATATTCACAGTCCAATCTTCACAAATCAACAATCAGACAAATCAAATAAGTCAATCTCATTGAAAAGTAGTTCCGCTATACGTAACAAGTACATCAATCAAAATAAATAATTAAGTCACACATAAGCATCGACTGTATCAAGTCACAATGATAAATCTCTTGACAAAACTATTTCCCATTGACACAATAAAAACTTGCCGGAAATGAGCTCGACATCAATAACCCTCGCCGGTAAAGACCTCAGCATTATAACATTGGCCGACAAAGACCTCTAGATAATAATTCATCACATGTATCATCACGATGTTCACAATCAATTCATACAAGAAATATTACACCACATAAATGTGACGATCCGTAAAACGAATAGGTGAATCTAGAGCCTAACGAGTTCGTCTTTGAGTTGATGTGAGGTTTAAGGTTGTAAAATGTTATCCCAAGATTAGTTTGAGGGGTTTAGGGGTTAAACGTCAAGGAACGACTCCCCAAGTACCACCGTAGGGGTCCTTGAGGATAACCCTAAAGCCTAACCCCCAAGATCCCAAGAAACCAGAAAGCTAAAATATTTGGGTGACCTACGGATGGGTACCTACACCTCGTAGGTCCATCCACGCCCCATGATGTCCTCCGTAGGTCAAGGGAATTGAATACATGTTGCTGCCCCAAACAATGGACCTGCAGGATGGGGCGTCACCCGACCTATGAACCGTAGGTCATGGGCATTGATTGCAACTGTTTTGATGTTAAGGGTTCTGCCAATGTGGGGTCAACTTGGTAAATTCATTTTAAGTTTAGTTTAGTTGGTGGATGGTTATAATTGGTTATTTAAAGTATTTTAAGGGTTTTTAAAGTATTCAAAACTCAAGATAGAAACCTCCCCTCTCCTCCAAAAGTTCTCTCTCTAGAAACCTCCATTGGAGATAAAGGAATCAAGCATTCAAGGTCAAGTTTTCAATTTTCTCAAGTGATTTTCATGGATTTATTACATAAAAGGTATGGTAGTCTGAATCCTTTGCTTAGTTTCTTTCAAGGATCCAATTTCAGAGATGTTTTCAAGTGTCCAAAGTTCCCCAAAAACCCTAGTTTTCAATCTATGCATGGGTTCAACTCCAAAACGATTTCAAAAGCTTTTATATGATGAATTATAATAGAATGTTTAAATAATGGTGAATTAAGATAATTTTTTATATGAACCCATGTTTCTCCCCAAAATCCTAAGTTGTGATTTGTGATTGGGAATTGATTGACTATGAAAGTATGTTGAATTATTTATGTTCATATTGAATTAGTTGTTGAATCATATCAATTAGCTTATCTATTGTAGTATCTTAGATTTATGGGTTGATGATGGTTCATAGACTTGGAAGAAAGTTCATGAAGGATCTATGTATGATTATGATGTGAAGTAAATGTGTGTGATCTCAATGAAAGTGTTATGATCATGTTTAGAATGTAATTGTGTTATGAGTGAAGGTTATTTCTCAACTAACACTTATGAATGATGAGGTTATATGTGAAAGGGTATTCTCACATACACACACTCATGAATGACTAATGAATAAAGTTTCTATGATTATTGGGTATTTAAAGTATTTTAAGGGTTTTTAAAGTATTAAACTATATTTTCAATTCATTATTTCAAAACTCAAGATAGAAACCTCCCCTCCCCTCCAAAATTCATCTCTCTAGAAACCTCTATTGCAGATGAAGGAGTCAAGCTTTCAAGGTCAAGTTTTCAATTTTCTCAAGTGATTTTCATGGATTTATTCCATAAAAGGTATGGTAGTCTTAATCCTTACTTAGTTTCTTTCAAGGAGCCAATTTCAAAGATGTTTTCAAGTCTCCAAAGTTCCCACAAAACCCTAGTTTTCAATCTATGCATGGGTTCAACTCCAAAACGATTTCAAAAGCTTTTATATGATGAATTATGAATAGAATGTTGAACTAATGGTGAATTAAGATGATTTTTTCTATGAACCCATGTTTTCCCCCAAAATCCTAAGTTGTGATTTGTTATTGGGAATTGATTGACTATGAAAGTATGTTGAACTATTTATGTTTATATTGAATTAGTTGTTGTATCATGTAAATTACCTTATCTATTGTAGTATATTATATTTATGGGTTGATGTTGGTTCATAGGCTTGGCAGGCAAGTTCATGAAGGATCTATGTATGATTATGATTTGAAGTATATCTGTGAGATCTCAATGAAAGTGTTATAATCATGTTTAGAATGTAATTGTGTTATGATTGAAGTTTATTTCTCAACTAACACTTATGAATGATGAGGTTATATGTGAAAGATTATTCTCACTTACACACACACTCATGATTTACTAATTAATGAAGTTTTTATGATTATGTTAATGATGGATTATCTATTGAAAGGTTATTCTTAATTGTACTCCAATGAATGATAATGACATGTTCTGAAAGGACTTTCTCACAATATGGGGGTTCTTAGTTGAAAGGCAATTCTCATGTTTGAATCTATGAGTTATCCAATAAATGAATGTTGGGATGGAATGGATGCTCATCCGTGAGTTGAGGCTGAGTATCTAGTAACAATCTCTATATCCCATTTTAATGAATGCTGGGTTTGATATGGATACCCATCCATGGGTTAAGGCGGGGTATCTAGTAACAATCTCTTATCCCATAATGAACTAAAGTAATGAATGTTAAGTACTCCGTGGGGAATAATACTAAGCACCGAGTGAATATGGCTTGAGATGGGTGCTCATCCGTGATTTGAGGCGGGGTACCTAGTGGTAATCTCTAGAGATGGATGATCATCAGTGAGTTGAGGCAGGGTATCTAGTAGCAATCTCTCTATCACATAAACTATGTTACCACATAGGTCTAGCTAGTGGATCCACTTAAGCTAAAAACAATGGTCCTACCTTAGGCTAGTAGGAATCCCTTTTTTGGTGAGGGTGACACTGTGATTCTATGAAATTCTCACCTGGTCTATGTCGGTTAAGGCTTACCCCCACAAAGAATGTTAATGAACTATGGCTTCTCAAGAATGCACTACTTAGTGTGGGTGGTAGTATGGGATGCCATCCCTGCATGGCACAAGTAGGCTTTGAGAGTAGTCATGGTGTGTTCCTTATGATGTAATGTTAAATGAAATGAATGTGCTCTTATGATGATGTTAATGAGAATGATGATTTAATTTCTAATGAATGAAGGTTCTCTAAATGAAGCTAATGAAGAATGTTGACTTATATGCTTAAATGAGATGATGCATGCTATACTTGGGTTGTATTTTGAGTTACTTCCTTGTCATGACTTATTGAATATGAATGTGCCTTGTATATGGTGGCTCCAAAGGAGTACTTAGTGTGAGTAGTAGTATGGGATGCTACTCATACATTGCACAAGTATGACTTAGGATTGTCCTAGATGTTGGTCCTTATGTGTTGGTATGACTTATGAAATGTTTATGTTCCTTATGAATGAGTATGGTCTAATGATGAAAAGGAAGAATGGTAAGTTCACTTTTGGTGGCCTTAATGTGGTACCTAGTGTGGATGGTTGTAACACCCCGGAAACTAGTAGACTAAACTAGGGCCTTAAGTTAGGATTCTAAGCCTTGGTATGAGGGGTTGTCAAGTCTAGGGAGTGGGAAAGGGCCTAATATATCAAGGTAGAGTTAGAGAGAACTTGTTCTCCTAGGTTCTTAGTTGGCGATTGGGAAGCATGATCGCCCAAGTAATTTCGCAATGCGCCAAAGTGCACTTGGGGTTGCCTAGTGGGCTGTCCCTTTGGCCTAAGTTGTGGGAGAATGGGTTAGTTAGGTCGTGGGTCACCAAATGAGTTGGCGGGTCGCCAAGATGACTGCCCCCATCGCCTAGTGATCTGCCCTTTTAGAGAGCTTACTGGAAATTTGGGCGAGCCAAGGCTCCACTTGACGAGTCACCTAATGCCCTTGGCGAGCCATGGCCGGCAAAAGGGCAAGCTAAGTCTTTTTTAGGTTGGTAAATTTTAAGTTAAAACGTTTAGGGTCCTTAGTTCTTTTTCAAAGTTGACCCTATATTATTTTATTTCCTTCCTAGCAAGTATATAATCTAATTAGACCTAAGTTTACTTCATTTAAGTTATTCTACCTAGAATTCAAAGAAAACCCAACTTCATCCCCTCCAAAGAATATTTCTCTCTCTAGAAAACCCCCATTGAAAAAGAAGATAGAGCTTGAAGCTTGGGTCAAGAACAAAGTCCATTGTTGAAAGCTTTCATTAGGGCTTTGATTAAAGGTATGTTTAGCTTATCATCTATGGGTTCTTCCACCCATAGAGCCCCCTTAGTAATCCCCCAATTGTGGATCAAAAACCCAATTCAAACTAGGGTTCTTCTTACATTGTGTGCAGGATGTGGGTATGATTCCAATCTAGTGGATAGTACCTAATTATGGTTGATTTAGATTAGTGATATTATGATGAATTTATGTGATTTATATGGTAAACATAGTCTAAATTAATGAATGTGATATTTATGGGTTTATGCCATTAGAAGTCAAATGGAAGGTTCAAAAGCGATTCTCTTAAATCAATGACATGAGTAGTATTTTTTCAGGGTTAGGAGCATGAAATTTTGAATTTAACTAGACTTTGTTGAATATGGTGGGTCTTGACTTGTAAAGAGGGAATTGAGCCTTTATGATGAATTATGACTAAGAATCACCTAGTAATGAGGATTGTGATGAGAATTGCTTAAGATGAAGGTTATTACTTGAATGTCTTGTAATCTAAATATGAATGATGACACAATGCAGTAAAGCTTTGAGAATAAGGCTTGTAGTCATGAATGTTGAATCACTAGGGCTTTGAGAGTAAAGACTAAAAGAGAATAGAAGTGTAATAGGTTGGATTATGGTGAAAGGCCTGTACTCACCTAACCTACCTTATGAATGCTTGAAAGTACGAAGTGATAGAATCACTTGAACATGGATTGGTTGTCAAGGACATCCTTCCATGATATATGAATGTTAATCAAGGCTTAACAAGTAAACATTTGGGTGTATGCTTGGCTCCAAGTGGATATTGACGATGAGATGGAGTGTCACATGATGAGTCCATAATTTGGACTCGTTTAGGGCTTGTTTTTAATAAAATTAGTGTCCTCAATTGTATATTTTTCCCTCCATAACTGATGTAAATGCTTGAATTTAAGGTATTTGAACGTTAGAGACAACCCATAGACACTACGGAGATAAAAGGAACAAGTCAACCAAAAGAATGAAGAAAATAAGGCCTGAGGATCGCCCAAACCATTGGGTGATTCACCAATGGCCTATGGCTCGCCCAACGTCAAATGCGCCAAGTACTGCAGGAGGTAACCACGTTGGAGATGGGAAAGTTTAGTCGGTGAATCGCCGAATTATCTTGATAACGCCTAGAGTTACAGAAGGTGGATAAAAACAAAGAATACTTTAGGCGAAGAGTAGAACCAGTTGGTGTGTCGCTGATACATTCGGCGGAAAAAAACCAGATCGCTAGAGCCCATACATGTAGATGGGCGAAACAAAAGGCAAAAAGGCGATTCACGGAAATTCTCGGCGACCCAGATCTAAATAGCCTAAAGTCACAGTCGTCAAATCAAGAATGATTAAGAGAAAATTGAAGGCAAAATGATGAACACTCGGCGCATCGCCGACAGGTCGGCGACACCCGACTAACCTCACCGAATAGTCCGTAGCTGCCACACCTCAGATTTGTTTAAATTAATTTTTGGAGATGAAAGAGATCATTCAAAAAAAGAGGGAACGACACAATTAAAGTGAAAAACACCATAAAAAGGTTTTGAGTGTTACTTTCATAGAGATTTTGTAATCAATCAAATTTCTAGTTTATTTCCCTGTAAACGCTAAATTTGCTGCATTTATTGATTGGAAGAAGTATGGGTGTTGGTTTTATTCCCATTTTTCATATGAGTGGCTAAAACCTTTAACTTGGGGTTTTGACCATGAAGCCAATTGTTGAATTTTGCTAAGTGGGTAGTGTTGAAATACGAACAGGGAGGTTGATTTGAAGTGGGTCTGGATCGTTATAGTGATTTGAAGTTATTTTTCATTATTTAGTGCAACTATTTCCACACTGTGAGCTTGCTGGAGAGATAAGTTCAGAACCAAAGTAATGATCTCAGCATCCTTAGTAGTGGGTTAGCCAGATTTTAGCTAGAGAGAGTGAAACACGAAACCTATCCTTTGTATCTAGCTCGAGAGAGTGGATTTGATGAGGGCAAAGGGCTGGGCATCTTCCGATTGGTGATGATATTCGAGAGAATTCTTCATAGAAAAGGTAATTGTTCGAGAGAAAATTATCTTATACATAGTCCGACCTATCCAAACCAAAATGGCCTACCATTGGTATCAACATTTACCTTATAAAGTGAAATTTGACAATTGTTTGGTCAATTCCCCAAGTTTTACTCTAGTATTTGTTTACTTCGTAATTATTCGTGAATTTGGGCCTGAAGTTGATAGATATTCCATAATCCTAAAGGTATAAGGGAAATATCATTGAAGAGACTGTATCAAATCTTAACTTTGGAATTTGAAAGAAAGCCTACTCCCTTGGGACTTGATCCCACCCCTTGGTTGGGTTACTTTACTATTGTACGATTGTAGACACTTGAATTGGAAGTTGTGTCTTGATTACGTAAACATCATCACACAAGATAGGGTCTGGGCTCCATGAAGAAAGGAGAACCACACCTAGTTGATGTGAGGACTATCCAAGATAAAGGGGGAACTCTTACGTAGTAGAGTGTGGGTTTTCCTAAAGTTAGGTCTCATGAGATGGAATCCTTCACGTAGTTGAGTCAAGGTTTCTAGTAGCAATTTCCGTATCCAATGAACTATGACATGCTTTAAGAAGCATCTCATAGTGTTCTAAATCATAATTGACCTAAGACTTACTTAGTGAAGTATCTCATAGTGTTAAAGAGTATGAATGGACTTAGACATGCTTAAAGTAGTATCTCATAGTGTCCATGTATACGATGAACGTAGACATGCCAAGAGTAGTATCTCATCGGCTTCAAATCTAATAATGAACAAAGATGTACTTAAGAGAGTACCTCATAGTGTTGTAAAGTCAAAGAGAGGAACTAGGTTCCAAACAAAGAAGAAATAGTAAGAGGATCTAAAAGTAATACTTAGCATGATTAGTATTATGGGATGCTATGATTGTATTGCACAAGTATGACTAGGGTCACTAAAGAGAAGTCTTGAGATAGTATTGTGCTAGAGTTGCCTTTCCTAGATATGATTGACTAAAGGTTAGAGATTCCCTTAGTTATGAGAGTTAAGCTAATAAGGAGGCCAAAGTAGGGTGAATATGACTAGGATGACTTCAAGGCTATGCTTAGTGTGAAGGGTAGTATGGGATGTCTTTCATGCATCGGACAAATATGTCTTGAGGTTACTTATAAGTATGGTACCCTTACGGCATAGAGAAGCCTAAGGTTGACCATATGTGTGTCATGATTAAGATGACCAAAAAGGGATACTTGGCTTGGGTAGTATTATGGGATGTTATTCTTGCTTTGCAGTTGTATGCTTTTGAGATTACTTAAGAATGGCGATACTATGGTAAAGAGGACCAAGTGTCTATTATACTTATATGAGTATGACTATGTCCTATATTGACTTATGTTTATATGAAGCTTTTGTTGATGATTATGTTATGACTATGTTCTTATCTCTTAAGCTTATGTCTTATGTTGACTAACCATTTAGAGTTGCTCTTATGATGTTGTGATAGCTTTCATACTTGGTACATTTTGTACTAACGCATATTTCCTACATTCTAATTAAATGTAGGGTTGAGGAGATTGAGTTACTTTGAAGGCTAGGTTTCCAAGAATCTAGAAGAGTTGAAGAATTGGTGAGTCCTCATATCTTCGATGACAAACCCCTTATGTTTCCTTCATTTCATTTTACTTATGTTTTAGACATTCATGTGGGCTGCGTCCCAAGTCTTTTACTCAAGAATTTTAATAGATGGTTTTAGACAAAGAGTTAGTAAAGACTTCCGCTTGTTTATGAAAAGTGTTTTCGATTGTATGTTTAAAAGAAGTTTTATATTTTCCCGTATTTTCTATGATCTTATGTTATGATTTTGCTAATGGCTTGTATGCGACCCCTTCAGGGTCAAGTACGTCATGTTATGTCTAGGGTGTACCCCTGGGTCGTGACAATGGTGGTATGGGACGCTCTTAATATATTTCACAAGGTATAGCTTGGGGTAACTTATGGTGAAAGGATAATGTGAGGAAATGGGTTATATGGTTGATTATGTTCTAATGTGAAGGAATGAGTTGTATGGTGGTTATATTTGTATATTATGCCGCTTATATTCATGTTCATGAAGGTTTTCTCAAATTGGCATAAAGCATGATTTCCAAAGAAAATGTCCGTTTTAAGCATGGTTCTTGCATGGCTTCCATATTTAGTACTTAATTATGCTAATCCATATTTCTTCATTTTTATCAAAGTGTAGGGTTGTGGAGATTTGATGTTCTTTACTTGAAGGATAGGTTTCTAAGGAGCTTGGAGATGAAGGCTTGGTGAGTCCTCATAGTTTCGAGGACAAAATCGACTATGTTCCCTTTATGTCTTTCATTGTATGTTTAGAGTTCTTGTATGGGCTATGTACCAAAGTTGTATTCCAAGTATTAGATGGTTTGAGACAAAGTATAGAAAGTCTTTCGTTGGTTTTTTATGAAAAATGATTTTGGATTGTAAAAGAAAAGTTTTAAATTCCGCATTATTTTCCTATGTGCTTATGTTAAAGAATTTTATGAGGCCTGTATGAGACCCCTTTGGGGTCAAGTACGCGTGTCACATCTAGAGGGTAGCCTTGGGTCGTGACAATGAAAGAGACAACAAATCGTACAATTCAAGTCCACAATCATACTTTCAAGCATTTCATCAATAAATCAACAAGGATCACAATAAGGTAATTCACATCATCATGTTCATCACATACCCCTTTTCATTTCAACCCCTTTTTATTCATTTAGATAGAATGAAGTGGACAATTTAAACCATTCAACTAGTCCCCATTATTCCTGAAATACAATCAATGAAGGAAGCATATGAATTCAACTAGAATACAAGGTTTAGCAAGCCACTTTCCTTAAGTCAATCAAAAATCACTCCAATATTTAAATATTCCCCTCATAGTTACTTTAAAGGACACCCAATCTATATACAAGCAAGTATTCACAATCACTTTCCGAAAACAACAACACCCACAACAATTCCTTTGAAATGTGGGTCAATAAACACAATATCCCATTCCAAAATTAAGGATTGAACCAAAAATTGAATACTTGAAAAGATTACTCAAGACCTAAGGAACTCATAAAGGAAAATCATTTCAAAATAGGACTCAAAATCACTTCACAAACTCTATTTTAGTTAAGAACTTGGGTTCTTGAAAAACCTCATTATTCACCAATCAAAATCTCATATTTTGATGTTAAAACTCATAATTAAACAATGGAAAATGAAGGTTTAGGATCAAGAACAAATAGCCAACTGATCTTACAAAAAAATCCTTTCAAAATTCACCACCAAGGGTTCCCCAAGTTCGATAATGGTAAAATAGGGCTTAAACCCCGAAATTTGCAGTGAATACCCTGTCAGATATCGCACAAACGACCAGTGGTTCACTTAAGAGAACCCCACAAGAAAGCCAGTGTCGCTTTAGTGAAGCCTCCTTCGCAAAAGAGGATGTCCCTTAAGAGACAGGACGTTCGCAAAAGTGAGGCCTGCAATAACAGAAAAAATTAGCCAACTCTCAAAACATCGAAAGAACCCTTGAGATTCTTTCGGAACCCCATACACACAAATAAGATACACAAATCAATTATACTCAACGTTTGAGACTCAATGAAACTGTTAAAACACAAATCAAAGGTATCATAGACCTGACATCGTGAAAACCACAAGAAATTAACTAACACCTAAAGAGACTAAAGCAAGATTGAAATCAACTAAGACCTCAACGAAGACTATAATCATACCCAGAATCCAATGGAACTCTCGAAATTTTGATCTGAGCATACGAACCCCGAATGTTGACCAAACTCAACTCAAAGGCTAAAATTCCATAATTTAACAACTTAGGACCTCAAATACTCAAAAAGACTCTGAAAATTCTAAATTGACAACTCCCACAGATTTGATTTAACATTGCAGGACTGATGGAATCAACAAAATTCCATTTTGACACTCAAAACTCCAAAACACACCAAAATTTACTTTCTTAACATCTTAGCCTTTCAAACCCCAAACTTACCAAATTCTCAACTGTCAACTCAAAATTTCAAAACCAGCTTTTCAGACTTAACCATAGAAAACTTGGGGTCACTATCAAAAGGTAAAATGGTACATTCCATGGAAAACAAAAAAATACCAACCATGTCATTACATTATCCACTAGTAAAAACCATGTTCATCCTCAAACATAAAGAAGAAGAAAGTACCTGGAGCTTTGAAAAGCTAGGGATATCTGGCATGAATTTTAGACTTTGTCTCAAACGTAGCCTCACAAACTAAGCGATGCTTCCACTACACCTTCACTAAAGCGATCTCTTTGGTACTAAGCTTCCGGATCTACATATCAAAAATGGATATAGGATCTTCCTCGAAAGATAAGTCTAGACCTAACTTAAGTGAATCAAGTGTAAGTACATGGGACTCATCCAACACGTACTTTCAAAGAATGGAAATATGATACACGGGATGCACAACTGAGAAATTAGGTGGTAAGGACAACTTATAGGCCACCTCTCCCACACGACTCAAAATCTCAAAGGGTCCAATGAATCTAGGGCTAAGCTTACCCTTCTTTCTGAACCTCATCACATCCTTCATAGGTAAAACTCAGAGTCAAACATGATGACCCTCCATGAATACTAGGGCATGAACTCTCCGATTCACATAACTCTTCTGTCCACTTTACGGTGTCAATGCTCTACCTTGGATCATATGAACCTGCTCCATATAATCTCTAAACAAGTGTGTATCTAATTAATCCATATAAACTAAATCAATCAATCCAATCAAAGATGTACAATATCTGCCATACAACGCCTGAAAAGGGGCTATCTGAATATCGGAATGATGATTGTTGTTGTAGGAAAATTCTACTATGGGAAAATATTAATCCTATCTAGAACCAAAATAAATCACACTAGCTTGAAACATGTCCTCCAACACCTGAATAGTCTTCTCGGAGTTAACATATGTCTAAGGGTAGACAGGTTGTACTCATATCTAATCGAGTACCCAAACCATGTTGCAATGCCTTCCAAAAATTAAAAGTGAAAAATAAACATCAATCAGAGACAATAGAAACTAAGACTCCATTCAATCGCACAATCTGGCTGATATGAAGCTAGTCTAACTTCTTCGTCGTATACTTAACTGATGAGTCCACAAATTGGACTCATTTAGGGCTATATTTTGATAGAATTAGTGTCCTCAAAAGTATATTTTTTCTCAATATTTGATGAAAAAACTTAAGTTTCAGGCATTTAGAGTTTGAGGCAAGACATAGACACTACTTGGCAAGAAGGAACAAAGCGGTTGAAAAGAACAAAGAAATGAAGGCCTGAGGATCGCCGAGCCTAGTTGGCGAGTCGCCGATCGGCCTAGAGATCGCCATTTATTCCAGTGTGCTGAGCATTAAAGGGAAAGATCAAGTTGGTGATAAAATGGAGCAGTCAGCGTATTGTCGAGTAGTTCAATTAAGCAGTACCATACCGGCCAACGACTCAAAGTGAAGAGGCTGAAGGCTAAAGCAAGAAGGCGATGAAATCAACTAAAAGGCGGATCTCCAAGTGTATCAATGATCCCGACAAACTGCGCCGAGTTATCCGCTGCAACACAAATTTTCAAACACTATAAATTCTTGTTAAAATTTCTAACTTAATATCATATCACTATTATTATTAGAATTTTTTATTGTTTTTGAGAGAGTCTATATTTTAGAGGGTTTTGGAGACTTTGTTCTAAGACCTTGAAGATTCAAAGGTTTCAACTCAAAGAAATTAGACGTGGGTCTCTAAGATTCTTCACCCTTGAAGTGTTTTAAGATTTAATTCTTCATACCCAGTTGATGGAAAGTGATATTGGTATAAATTTTTATCTCTTTTACATGTCTTGCTAAAACCCCAATTTTTGGGGTGTGATTTTGTGATTGTGTTAGATTATCTGTTGGGTCTTGCTTGTTGATGGTTTATTTGTTGTTTAAATGTGATTTTGTTTAATAGTTGTGTATGAACTTAATGGGATTGTATCTGCAAATACAATTTTATCTTATTTTTTTTGGCTTTCTCGAGAGAGAGGTCGTAAAACTAATACTACTAAACTGATAGCTGGTGATGTAGGGTCGACATGGGTTCCGCTCGAGAGAGTGAACCCTAGTACCTTTCCCACACATTCAGCTTGAGAGAGTGAATGGGCTAAGGCAAAGGTTGTTTTTAACGCGGCAACTTGGTGTTCGAGAGAAACCGCGTTGATTTGGGGTAAGTTGCTCGAGAGAGAATTTACCCCCACTATAGTCTAGCCTAGTCACAAATACTCAACAATTTACTATCAAAAGCATGTACCCGATAATTTAGTCTATCCTGTATTCCTATCTCATCCCAACAATCCCGTCTCACTATCTCATTTTCGTATATTTTTGCTGTTTTTAGTTGTTAATTAATACAAACCCCATTGATAATTGATTCTTGCATCACCCCTTATATTTAGTATGTTTATATTGGATAATATCTATAGCTATGACTAATTAGAACTAAATTTTATTTTTTTATATATTCTCAAAAGCACTCCCTGTGGGAACGATCCTAACCCTTGGTTGGGTTATATCACTACACGCGATCGTATGACACTTGAACCAAACTTCTGTCAGTTGATTACGTCCTTAAATATCAAAATGGCACCGCTACCGGGGAGTGTTGTTATTTGAGAATTTGTAGTTAGGTAAATTTTTTGTTCTTCTTAGTTGTAGTTCTACTTACTTAATTTTTATTTTTGTTTTGATTGCTTGTGCGGATATTTCAGGAAGCATGAGTGTTAATGGCAGCAACAATAGCCAGGTAGGCCACCAAGAGGACATCGGCAATCTCAACTATGTACAAGAGCCCAACAATAATGGACCCTATCTCATGGGAGTTATTGGACCCATCTGTTTACCTCCAACTGAGGGAAATACAATGTTCCACATAACGAGCACTATGTTGCAACTCTTGCAACTAAAGGGACTTTTCAGCGGGTTGGCTCACGAGGATTCTCACGAGCATCTTTGAAACTTTGTGGATGTGTGTGGACCGTTCTCGTTCAAAAACATCTCTGAGGAGTCTTTCCGGTTAAGGTTATTCCCTTTCTTGTTGATGGGAGAGGCGTGCAAATAGCTGGCCGAGTTGCCGCGTGAATCCATCACTTTCTAGGAGGAATTGGTAATCGCATTTCCAGTGCGATTTTTCCCTCCCTCAAAGATGATGAATCTCCGGGATAGCATTCAGAGCTTTAAGCGTCTAGAAGGACAGCCATTGCAAGAAACTTGGTTGCGGTTTAAAAAGTTTATGCTTCAATGACCAACCCATGGTTTACCGGATAACGTGTTGCTACAGTACTTTTATTGGAGTTTGGACTCGGTAAACAAAGGTGTTGCTAACTAACTTTCTCCTGGAGGCTTGATGCAGCAACCGTATGCAATAACAACCCAACTTCTAGAAGGCATGACAACCATCGATAGAGCGTGGTACACCCGCGAGGACCAGGTCTCCCCTCTCATATTCAAGCTATCCAAGGAGCAGATGGAAAATGATCATGAGAGAGACCGAAACATGGCCAAGATCATGACACATCTTGACATTTTATCCAAAAAATTCAATGGGGATGGTCCCCGTAGTGTCAATACCGTTGGGGTCGGTTGTGTAAATCCTGAGGAGACAAAGTGTGAATCCTTGTATAATGAGGAGGTAAATTTTATAGCCAACCAAGGCTGTGGCTATCATTCAAACTACCCAAGGCAGGGTGGTAACCAGGGTTAGGCTAGAGAAGATGGTTGGAAGGATTGCGACAGAGAATGGAGGGACCGAAATCCTAACTGGAAGGATGGGAAGAATGACAGGTATGTGCCTCCCAATGAGCGCCAAAAGCTGAAGGATTCAGAAGGTGGCAGGTTTGAGGATATGCTCTCTTGTATCCTCCACAAAGTTAAAGGGTTGGACAATATTTTAAAATAAATGAAAGAAGATGTGTCCACCCTTAGCCAGACCGTCACCTCCTATTTAGTGTCGATAAACAAGTTGGAGATCCAAATGGGTCATATATCGTCTCATCTCAATCCGAGACAGCAAGGGGGATTCTCTAGTGATACTATGGCTAACCTCAAGAATGAAGTTTGAAGGTGGACTTGCGTCGTGCCACAACGTTAACTAAGGTGCTGTTTGGGAGGCAACCCAAAACCCCTTATTGCTTTTTATTTGTGTTTTGGTAAAATAATGGTGTGTTTTTTGTACAGGTTGAAGTGCGGAAAGTGTTCGAAAAAGTGCAGGGTGGCGAGCAATAGTTCTAGTCGGTGAGTCATCAGAGATGTCGGCGACCCCTACCTAATCAGCCATTTGACTGAAGACATCTTCAAATTAAAGTCTATAAAACTCGGTGAGCCTCAGAATTTATTAGCGAATCACCGACTATGTCAGCAATCTCGATGGAAACCGCCGTTGGGACCCCTACACTCACTGGAGGATATGTAAAACTCGGCGAAGTAAGTGAATAGTTGGAGAAATACCGAGAGGATAGGCGAGCTCGACTAGTGTCGCCGACTGGGCGAAAACTAGACGGTTTTGCAAGCCAAAGGATTAAAAGTTGCAAACTCATTCACTCTCCCTCACTTTTTATCTACCCAAACTAACACCTGCACTCTAGTTTCTATATTTCTTGCATTTTTAGAATATTATTAGTGTTTATTTGTGCTCGGCATTGGATTACATTGCCGCCTAGCATTTCAAACTTCTCTTTGTCGACACTAAAGATTGGTTTTCTATGCCTCGAGTTTATTTTATCAAAATTTATACTCATTTGCAATAGCCTGATCTTGTTGAAGTGTTTTGATCTTTCCCGACAAGATTATATTGTTTACATGCATGATTTAATATGATAATCTTGCTCGAGTAGTTGTGACTGTTGAGTTCCCAAAATTCCATGCCTTAAACTGGTTTAAAATTTGAGGGGTTGTGTTTTGCTGTTATGGGTCCCTAGTGCATGCTTTGATTTTGTTTTCGGGGGATTGCGGGGTTGAATTCGAGAAGTTGGGTTGAAAATATGCACGTCCGTTTGCCGAGTTGGGTCAAGCTCGTTGAACCACTCGACGGTTCGCCTAATGTCCCCATCTCGCTTTTGATTTCATACTTTATTTGATGATTGATTTTGTAACTTTCAATGAGAAGCTTGATGTTGCCAAAAGCATTCAGCGACTCAACGAAAGTCTTCTCTTTCGCCCTTTTAATGCACCCCTTAACCTTTGTACACTACAACTTTTGATGAGATTTTCCTTGTTCTCCGAAAGATAATGGCGAAACGCCGAGTGGTTTTCCCATTGCCTATTTGCTGCAATTTTAGAACTAATCCCTTTGGCGAGCTCGATGGTTTGGCAAGTCTGCCTGAAATTGTTCTGATGTGGTTTTGCTTAAATTTCTCTAACTTTTCTTTGAGATTTTACTGACATGACTAAATCTAAAGCTACTGAACGAATAACGCCAGCTCAAGAGAAGTCCAAAGGGATTGCTATAAAGGAGGATGCAGTTACGACAAAAGGAAAAGGTTCAAAACTGCCCACAACTATTGGGAAAGGCAAGGGAAAAAGGGCCACTTCTTCTAGAAAAACCATTACCCTAGACCCTAATATTCTTTAATGGGCCAGGGGATTCTGCAGGGCGGTGCATGTCTTTCTGGCAGACTCACAGTCAACAGAACTTGGTGAAGCTGACACTGTTGTTGCTCTTGAGGTGACCTCGGGCATTGATGCCCAGTCTCAGGGTGAGGGATCGGGCACTGATGCCCAAACAAATGGAGCGACTGCTTAGATAGGATTCTCTCTTTACCTCCCTCTCTGTCTTTCTTTTTTTATTTTAAATTCTGGATATTATGTTAGTTGCATTTGAGGACAAATGTTTTTAATTGTGGTGAGGTATGGCCCACCTTTGTGTGTTATATTCTTGTTGGGTTGTGAATCATAATGTTGTGTTTTACACTGCTTCTTGTGGATGTTTGAGCTTGTGGCTCCTTTTATTTTAATTGCAAATGATTTTGACCCTTCCAAATTTTTTAAATTTTCACCACCTCTCGCAGGTACTTGATAGTGGTTGTTCTCTAGCAAATTTACGTCTTGGTTTTGATCAATACCAATGACTTGAATAGTGCTTATGATTGAACGAACATGAATGTACGGCTATGATGAGACCAAATGAAGTTGCATAGACAATATGTGAACTTTTTGCATCTCGTTGTAATTAGCCATGTATCAAATTGATTCTCTTGCGATGAACGTTGCACACTAGAGAAAGTGTGGAGTTTTGTTTGACTTTAGTGTTGATGCCTTGTGTGATGAGCTTACTATGAACCTTGCATGATAACACCGAGAATTTGCCCCATTGGTCTGGTCAACTAAGTAAGGCTATCTGTTGATATGATCTTAGGCAACTTCGAAGAGTGTGAGCTAGTTTGACATATACCTCTTTTGTGGCTTACCTTGTGAGTGTGTGAACCTTTCTTGAACACCCTTTGAACCTTACCTTTCATTGGAAGAAACTTGATGACATCATTACCTTTCTTGACCCATTACCTTTAATCCTCGTAAATTATGGTTGATTGAATAGCCAACTTAGGCCAAAAGCCTAAGTTCGGGGTGTGGTGAAAAAAAAAAGGGAAAGTCAAGAAGTGCAAAGAAAGTCTCCTTTAATGGATGGTGTTGAGAAAAATGGAACCCCTCCATACAAAAAAAAAGAAGAGAGAAAAAGAAAAAGAATGAAAAAGAAAAGCTGTGGAATAAAGTTGAAAAATACAAAAAAAATGGGGTTCCCAAATAATCCATGAGAAGTGAATAATAGGATGACTTATGAGCACTAAAGAAAATGATGAAGGAAGAGTAAAGGAAGTGTTGTGAGAACCACATTTCGTGAGGATGAAAGTCAGTGAGCCTAAATGACTATACTTGTGCACTTAGCCCCAATACAAGCCTTGTAAAGACCTTTTTGATATTGAGTGAGCTGAAACAAATGTTGATTGGAAAATACAGACAAACCTATGGGTGAAAACATGCATAGTGTTCTTGTTTTTGAGTATGAGCGTTGCATTTGATTCCGTAACTTTAAATGATTAAACCATTGTGTGTAAGTATGGAATCATCCTTTGTGTGAGTGCATTCTAATACTTTTGCTGAGCTTGAACCTACATTTGAAGCAAGTATTGCGAGAGTGAGAATCTTTGGTAATGGTGTGTAACAACTTGAATTTTTGGTACACGGTTGATCCTGGCAAGAGTAAATTTAGTCTTGTTGTGTACATTAATGATCGAGTCTTGTGTAGCACTGTTTGAGACATCCTTTTTGAACTGTTGAACTTGAGTTTTACTTGAGGACAAGCAAAAGTTTAAGTTGGGGGTATTGATGAGTCCACAAATTGGACTTATTTACGGCTATATTTTGATCAAATTAGTGTCCTCAAATGCATATTATGTCTCAATATCAGATGAAAACCCTTAAGTTTTAGGTATTTAGAGTTTGAGGCAAGGCATGGACACTACTTGGCAAGAAGGAACAAAGCGGCAGAAAAGAACGAAGAAATAAAGGCCTGAGGATCGCCAGCCCAGTTGGTGAGTCGTCGATCGGCCTGAAGATCTCCTTTTGTTCCAGTGTGCTGGCGATGAAAGGGAGTAGTCAGCGTGTCCCGAGTAGTTCCACGAAGCAGTACCATATCGCCCAATGACTCAAAGCGAAGAGGCTGAAGGCTAAAGCAAGAAGGCGATGAAATAAACTAAAAGGCGGATCTCCAAGTGTATCAACGATCCCGACAAACTGCGCCGAGTTATCCGCTGCAACACAAATTTTCAAACACTATAAATACTTGTTAAAATTTCTAACTTAATATCATATCACTATTATTATTAGAATTTTTTATTGTTTTTGAGAGAGTCTATGTTTTAGAGGGTTTGGGAGACTTTGTTCTAAGACCTTGAAGATTCAAAGGTTTCAACTCAAAGAAATTAGACGTGGGTCTCTAAGATTCTTCACCCTTGAAGTGTTTTAAGATTTAATTCTTCATACCCAGTTGATGGAAAGTGATATTGGTATAAATATTTATCTCTTTTATATGTCTTGCTAAAACCCCAATTCTTGGGGTGTGATTTTATGAATGTGTTAGATTATATGTTGGGTCTTGCTTGTTGATGGTTTATTTGTTGTTTAAACGTGATTTTGTTTAGTATTTGTGTATGAACTTAATGGGATTGTATCTGTAAATACAATTTCATCTTATTTTTTTTGGCTTTCTCGAGAGAGAGGTCGTAAAACTAAGACTACTAAACTGATAGCTGGTGATGTAGGGTCGACATGGGTTCCACTCGAGAGAGTGAACCCTAGTACTTTTCCCACACATTTAGCTTGAGAGAGTGAATGGGCTAAGGCAAAGGTTGTTTTTAACGCGGCAACTTGGTGTCTGAGAGAAACCGCGTTGATTTGGGGTAAGTTGTTCGAGAGAGAATTTACCCCCACTATAGTCTAGCCTAGTCACAAATACTCAACAATTTACTATCAAAAGCATGTACCCGATAATTTAGTCTATCCTGTATTCCTATCACATCCCAACAATCTCGTCTCTCTATCTCATTTTCGTATATTTTTGTTGTTTTTAGTTGTTAATTAATACAAACCCCCATTGATAATTGATTCTTGCATCACCCTTTATATTTAGTATGTTTATATTGGATAATATCTGTCACGACCCGAGAGTACCCCCTAGTCGTAACATGGCGTATTCAACCCCGAAGGGGTCTTATACAAGCCACATAATCATTCATTGCATTGAATAATGAAAATAGTGCGGAATAAAAAAACTTATTTACATCCACATATTTAAACTTCATTAAAACAACTTTAAAAATACACAGCGGAAGTCTAAGTCTCACATGGCCATCTTAGACACAAACCCAAAACATAAGTAGGGACACAACCCTTTACAATCAAAACAATAACTAAAAGTGTCTATTACACGAATAAAAGAACTTAAAAGTCTTGTCCTCGAATCCATGAGGACATACCAAGTCTTGGAGGAAAGCAATCCAACACTTTAGACTAGCTAGGAGGAATCACTTGCCGGAACCTACACTTGTAGAAAATAGAGAAATATGGAATTAGCACAATTAAGTACTAAGTATGATGACCATGCAAAACATGCTTTAAAAAGGGACATTTTGGTTAGAAACCAT
>JAJOOS010005351.1:0-56147 GCA_029582725.1 Solanum chiquidenum | reverse complement strand
TCAGCTGTCTCTTTATTATCGCCCCTGAACATCTTTCCTGCAAAATACAATAAAAACATATAAAAACCCATACAAAAAGGCCCTAGACACACACAACTTGTTAGTGAAATGTATTAGAAATACCGTAAACTCACGGTATATCAGAGGTGAAGGAAGAAAGCTTTGAAGGTCAAGTCTTCATCTTTTTCAAGGGATTTTCGTGGAGTTCTTCCATAGAAGTTATGGTATTCTTCATCCTTGACTTAGTTTCTTTCAAGGAGTCAATTTCAAAGTTGATTTCAAATCTCCAAAGTTCTCCTAAAACCCTAGTTTTCAATCTTGGCATGGGTTTGATTCCAAACAATTTTCAAAGGATTTATTGCATTGAATTATGAGTGCATTGTGGTTTTAAAGATGAATTAAGATGATTTCTTCCTAGAACCCATGTTTTCCCCCAAATTCTTAAGTGATGAATTGAGATTGGGAATTGGTTGATTATGCAAGTATGTTGAATTTTGGATGTTTATATTGGATTAGTTATTGAATCATGTCAATTTACTTATCTATTGTAGTATCTTAGATTTATGGGTTGATGTTGGATCATATCCCTAAGGGGCAATTTCATGAAGGATTATGTATGATTATAATGTGACGTATATGTGCGTGATCTCAATGAAAGTGTTATGATCATGTTTAGAATGTAATTGTGTTATGATTGAATGTTATTTCTCAATTAACGCCTATGAATGATGAGTATATATGTGAAAGGTTATTCTCACATACACACACTCATGAATGACTAATGAATGAAGTTTCTATGATTATGTTAATGATGATGGGTTGATTGAAAGGCTATTCTCAATTGTACTCTAATGAATGATAATGAAATATTGTAAAATGACTTTCTCACAATATGGGGATTCTTAGATGAAAGGCTATTCTCATCTTTGAATCTATGAGATTTCCAATGAATGAATGTTGGGTTTGAGATGGATGCTCATTCGGGAGTTGAGGCGGGGTATCTAATAATAATCTCTTATCCCATAATAATGACTAATGTAATGAATGTTAAGTACTCCATGGGGAATAATGCTAAGCACCGAGTGGATATGAATTGAGATGGATTCTCATCCGGAAGTGGAGGTGGGGTATCTAGTAATAATCTCTTGAAATGGATGCTCATCCATGAGTTGAGGTGGGGTATCTAGTAGAAATCTCCCTATCCCATAACTATGTTCCCACATAGGTCTAGCTAGTGGATCCACTTAAGCTAAAAATAATGGTCCTACCTTAGGCAAGTAGGAATCCCTTATCCGGTGAGGGTGACACCGTGATTCCATGAGTTGCTCACATGGTCTATGTCGGTTAAGGCTTACCCCACAAAGAATGTTAATGAAATATGGCTTCTCAAGAATGCACTACTTAGTGTGGGTGGTAGTATGGGATGCCATCCATGCATTACACAAGTAGGCTTTGAGAGGGGTTATGGTGTGTTCCTTTATGTTATAATGTTAAATGAAATGAATATGCTCTTATGATGATGCTAATGGAGAATGATGGTTTAATGTCTAATGAATGAAGGTGTTCTTAATAAAGCTAGTGGGGAATGTTGACTTATGTATTTAATGTAAAGATGCAAGCTATACTTGGATTGTATCATGAGTTACTTTCGTGTCAAGATTTAATGAATGTGAATGTGCCTTGTCTAGGGTGGATTCAAAGGAGTACTTAGTGTGAGTAGTAGTATGGGATGCTACTCATACATTGCACAAGTATGACTTAGGGTTGTCCTAGATGTTGGTCCTAATGTGATGATATGACTTATGAAATGTTTATGTCTCTTTTGTATGAGTATTGTGTGAAGATGGAAAGGTTGAATGGTAAGTACACTTTTAGTGACCTTAATGTGGTACTTTATAGTGGATGGTGGTATGGGATGCTATCCATACATTGCACAAAGTATAGCTTGAGGATTACTTGAGGTGAAGGCTTAATGTGAAGGTAATGGTTTATATGTTGATTATGCCATAATGTGAAGAAATGAGTTGTCTATTAATTATGTCTTATATTATGCCTCTTAGCTTATATTCATGAATGTTTTTGCTCAAATTGGCATATATCATGATTTTCAATTGAAATGTCCATTTTTAAGCATTTTTAGCATGGCTATCATACTTAGTACTTAATTGTGCTAGCCCATATTTTCTTGACCTTTATGAAGTGTGGGGATTGGTACTCGGTTTGACTCTCTCTAGTAGAAGCTTGGATTTGAGATTCTTCCAAGGCAAAGTGGTATGTCCTCATAGATCGAGGACAAGTATCATAGTTTCCATTTCTTTCCCGTAATAGACATTTGTTAGTCTTTCGATTGTAAAGGGTAGTGTCCCTACTTTAGTTTTCAAGACGTTGTTTAGATGGCCATGTGAGACAATAGACTTCCGCTATGTTTCAAGTGTTTTAAATGAGTATTTTGATTGTATGTTTTTTAAGAAAGTTCAAATTCCATACCGTTTTCCTTATATCTAATGTTATGAATTCTATGAGGCTTGTATGGGACTTTTCGGAGTCTTGTACACCGTGTCGTATCCGGGGTCTAGACTCGGGTCGTGACAATAGACCCGCCCACGGTCCGTGGGGCTTGGTCGTGGGTAGGCTGCCTCAATTCGGCAAAGTGTAGGGGTCTTTAGGTAAATTCCTTTTTAATTAAGCATTAAGTGGAGTCGTGTTATATTGTTTTAATTCACCTATATAAGTACTTTTAAGTCATTAACCACCTCATACACCTCATAAATCCCAAGACCCAAAATCATAACCAACTTTCCCCCAAATATTTCTCTCTCTAGAGTTACAAGGAAGAAGAAGAGTGAAGCTAGGGTTGAAGAATCAAGATTTTCTCCTCAACTTCGTGGTAAATCTTCAATAAGGTATGGTATCTTTTCATCTATGGGTAGCCTTCACCAATAGAGCCCCTCCAAAACCCCTAATTTCAAAGTAAGAATTCCCAAAGAGCTAGGGTTTTACTCCAAGTCACAGATTCACTTCAAAAATGATGTCAATGATTTAATTACTTTATAATATGATCAAAATGATTATTTACTACTGTTTTATGATGAATTCCTCAAGAATTCATGAATTCTTCTATTTTCTCAAAATGGATCTTAAAGTGTGGGTATTGATTGATGTTAGTAGAATGTTGTAGAATTATGAATGATATAAATTGATTACTTGAATTATGTTATCATCCATGTCTATTGTAGTAATTCTAGAAGTGTTGGTGAATTATGATCCATGGTCCTTGAAGGGAAAATTATGAGAATTATGCATGATTATGAAGTTTATGTATATGCTTATGAATACTTTGAAAGTAATGTGATTATGATTATAATTTAATTGAGGTGGTGTTACAAGACTATTTTCACACACACATATATGAATGATGATGGAATGTTGTTAAAGGATTTCCTCACCTAAATGAATCGGTAGGCTAAGGGCATCCTTTTCATGTGTGATTAAAAGTTATCTTGATCGGTAGGCTAAGGGCATCCTTTTCATGTGTGATTAAAAGTTATCTTGATTGATATACCTTGAATCGGTAGGCTAAGGGCATCCTTTTCATGAGTAATTAAAGAACTATCTTGATTTAATGAACCTTGAATCGGTTTGCCAATGCCGTCCCTTTCATGAGTAACTAATGAAGTATTCTAATAATGGACCTTGAATCGGTAGGCCAATGGCATCCGTTTCATGAATGACTAATGAAGTATCCTAAGGCTTGTCTTGAATCGGTAGACCAATGAATGGTTTTAATAGACCTATATAAGCCTTTTAGGTCATTAACCAACCCATTCACTTCATAAAATCCCAAAGCCCAAATCAATAACCAACTTTTCCCCAAAATCCTCTCTCTAGAAATTCAAGGAAGAAGAAGAAGAAGAAGAAAGCTGAAGCTAGGGTTGAAGAATCAAGATTTTCTCCTCACATTCGTGGGAATTCTTCAATAAGTTATGGTAGCTCTTCATCCATGGGTAGCCTTCACCCATGGGCCCCTCCAAAACCCCCAATTTCAAAGCTAGAAAACTCAAAAGTTAGGGTTTGACTTCAATCTCATGCATTCCTTTCAAATTCATTGTTAAAGGTTTAATTATGTTTGTTTATGGATATATTGATGATTTTACATGATTTTAAGTTGAGTTCATCAAGAATCCATGAATTACCCTATTTTCTCAAATTGGATCTTAAAGTGTGGGTATGGATTAATGCAAGTAGAATGTTATAGAATTATTAATGTAATGAATTGACTACTTGAATTATGTTATTATCCATGTCTAATGTAGTAATTCTAGATGTGTTGATGAATCATGATCTATGGTCCTTGAAGGGAAATTTATGAGAATTATACATGACTATGAGATTTATGTATATGCTTTATGAACACTTTGAGAGTAATGTCATTATGACTATGATGTAATTGTGGTTTTGTTGAAAGGATATTATCACATACACACACACTTATGAATGAAGTATGAATGAAGTTTCCATGATTATGACAATGATGATGTGTTGATTGAAAGGCTATTCTCAATTATATACTTGTTAATGAAGATGACATGTTGTGAAAGGTTTTCTCACAATACGGAGATTCTTAGGTTGAAAGGATATTCTCACCTATTGAATCTATGAGATATATTATGAATGATGTTTGTTTGAGTGTTGATACATTCTTCCATAATAATGAACTCAAGAAATAAAATGATAAGTACTCTGTGGGGAATAATGCCAAGTATCAAGTGGATATTGATTGAGATGGAAATTAATATGTGAGTTGAGGCGAGGTTTCTAGTAGCAATCTCTTGAGATGGATGCCCTCACATAAGTTGAGGCGGGGTATCTAGTAGCAATCTCCTTATCCCATAACTATGTGCCCACATAGGTTATTAGCTAGTGGATCCACCTAAGCTAAATGTTACCGGTTCTACTTTGTGCAAGTAGACCAACTCTTTTCGGTGTGGGAGACACCGGATTCAATTATTTTCTCACATGGTATATGTCGGTTAAGGCTTACCCCCACAATAAATGGTTATGAACTATGGCTCCTCAATAAGCACTACTTAGTGTGGGTGGGGTATGGTACTTCATCCATGCATTGCACAAGTAGGCTTAGAGAGTAGGTATGGTGTGTTACTTTTATGTTATGATGATGTATGAAATGAAGTATGCTTAATATGGATTGTTGCTATGAGTTGCTTTCCTTGATATGACTTATAAAAGGTGAATGTTTCCTTGTCTATGAGTATTAACAAAGGATGAGATCAAAAAATGGTAAGTATGATTATGGTGGCGTAATAGTGGTACTTAGTATAGATGGGATTATGGGATCTTATTTATGCATTGCACAAGTATAACTTAGAGTTACTTATGAGATGGTTCTATTATGCTATGATGATCTATATGTTGAAGATGCTTATGACTTATGTTTTTACACTAATGTGCATGATGATTCTCAAACTTGGTAAAGTGCATGCTTATCAACTAAAATGTCATTTTTAGCATGTTTTAAAGGTTTTTATGCACGGCTATCATACTTAGTGCATTTATGTACTAACCCATATTTTCCTACATTTTCCACAAGTGTAGGGTCCGGTGTTTGAGGTGATCTTCATTTTGTCAAAGCTTGGATCAACTATTCTCCTAGCTTGTGGTGAGTCCTCAAGATTCGAGGACTCGAGTCATTTGTAGTTCCTTTCTAGTTATTTCTCTTTCGAACTATATTATAAGGGTTGTGTCCTTATGTGATTAAAAGATTGTATTAGATGGCTAATTTAGACAAGTCTAGACTTCTGCTTGCTTTTATAAAAAGACTTCGATTGTATGGATAAAGTTTATAAATTCCTCATCATTTCTTTTATCATATGTTATGATATGCTAAGGGGCTTGTATGACACCTTTTGGGGTTGAGTACACCTTGTCACATCTAGGGGGTACCCCTGGGTCATGACAAAAAGCTACAGAATATTTTTAGAAATTTAGGGCGTAGAAGGGAAATCAAAAGGAACTTTTGGCGAGTCACCGAATGAACTCGGCGAGCTCAAGCGTATCACCAAAAGTTACAGAACTTAGACCTCAAAAGTGGATAATTAAAAGGTGATCGAGGGGTTACTAGGCGAATCGCCGAACCACTCGGCGAGCTCGACCCAGCTCGCTGAATAGTCCAACCTGCCAAATTTCTACCCCGACCTTCAAAATCTAACCTGCATCCCACGCAAACAAAATTACACTATTTTTCCATGCAATTAGACTCAGACCCATACTACCCATGCCCACGGGGTACTCAGACTTCCCCCGATTTAGCCAAAATTTGCCAATTAACGTCTTTTGACCTTAAGAATGACGTCAATCGCTCTACCATTGGGAAAAAACTGACAATTAGCACAATTCGGGGTTACTCAGACTTCACCCCACTAGACCCACAAGAAATTCAACACAACCCAATAATGTTAACATGCTTCGACACGGGATTTCATGATTAAAGGCCAATTAAAAAAGATTTAAACTAAATACGGGCAAACTAAACACCACACAATCAACATTAAGCACAGAGAACAACCACAAAATGATCACGCATTGGATTTCAACAAAATGTAAGGCGAGGTTTGTAAAACCAACCTTATATGCCAAAAATTTGTAAAGTTAGGCAAGAAAAGAATTCAAGAATCCGCCTCAAGTAATCAATCCCACACACATAGCAGGTAAATAAAGCATGAAAGCAAGAAAAAATGGTTACGAAAGTTTGGAAGTCAAAAAGTATGAAAATGAGGAGATCTTTGAATTTAAAAATGGTTTGGCCTTAAAGGCTCTTCAGTTCGTGCGCCAGTCGGCGATCATGACTTACATTGCCGACCCACTCAGTGATGCACCGAGTAGCACTTTAGCCCACCGAGTTCTACAGAACCTCTAGCAAGCTAGGTGGTTCAAACTGCGGTCCAAGTCAGGCTCGCCGACCTGTTCGGCGAGTCATCGACTGGACCTTTGGCTCGCCTAGCTGCCATTTTTCCAAACTTCAACTTTTCAACCTGCACATTCAATACCTGTTATTCAAACAAAAATAATAAAATCATAAAATCTTGGGTTGCCTCCCAAGAAGCGCCTTATTTAACGTCATGGCACGACGAAGATACCCATTCAAGATTTATTCTTAGGATTGGCCATGGTGTCACTCAGTAGTCCCCTTTTTGGCCTTGGGTTCAAATGAGATGAGATTTGACCCATTTGCGATTCCAGATGTTTAATGGACAACGAGTAAGAGGTAACCGTCTGATTTAGTATGGAGACGTCCTCTTTCATTTCTTTAAGCACTTTGTCTGACCCTTCCACTTTATTTAGAATACGCGCAAGCATATCCTCAGTGCAAAAGTTTTCCGGATCAGCCCTTTGCTCCTTTGTCTTTTGACGCTCATGGGGAGGAACATATCTCTTTTTGTCACAATCCCATTCCTTTTTCATGACCCAGGGGTAGCCCCTAGAGGTAACATGGTGTACTTGACCCCGAAGGGGGTTTCATAAGAGCCCTTAGCATAATCATAACATAAGATACTAGAAAAGTATGGGCAATTTAAAACTTAAAAACCATACAATCGAAAACATTTCCATAAACAAGCGGAAGTCTTTACTAAACCTTTGTCTCAAACCATCTATTAAATTCTTGAATAAAAGTCTTGGGACGCAGCCCATACAATTTCTAAAACATAAAGAAATGACATTAAGGAATCATGGGTTTGTCCTCGAAGCTGTGAGGACTCACCAAAATCTTTAACTCTTCTCTTTTCTTAGGAACCTAGCCTCCAAAGTAACTCAATCTTCGAAACCCTACATTTTATTAGAATCTAGGCAATATGAGTTAGTACAAAATGTACCAAGTATGATAGCTAGCACAACACCATAAAAGCATCTCAAAATAGTTAGTCAACATAAGACATAAACATAAGAGATAATAACATAGTCATAACATAATCAACATAGTCTTAGCATAATCTCCAACATAAGCATCATATGATCACAAGTCAACAAAAGACATAGTTAATGAGCATAGGAGATAAGTCATAATCATATAAGCATAATTGACTCTTAGTCATCTATACCATAATATCACCATTCTCAAGTAACCTTAAAATAATACAAGTGCAAAGCATGAATAGCATCCCATAATACCACCCAAGCCAAGTATCCCTTTTTCGTCATATTAATCATAGTCTATGTACATGGTTACGTCTCTAAGCTTTTCTATCATAAGGGCACCATACTTCTAGGCAACCTCGAAGCACACTTGTGCAGTATATGAAAGGCATCTCATACTACCCTTCACACTAAGCATAGCCTTGAAGTCATCCTAGCCATACTCACCTTCCTTTTGCCTCATTATTAACTTAACTCTCATAACTAAGGGAATTTCTCATCTTTAGTCAACTATAGCTAGGAAGGAAAACTATAGCACAATCATATCTCAAAATTTCTCTTTAATACCCTAAGTCATACTTGTGCAATGCATGCATAGCATCCCATAATACTATTCGTGCTAAGTACCACCTTTAGGTCCTCATACTAACATAACACTTCTTGGTTTGGAACCTAATTCCTCTCTTTTACTTTAGAACACTATGAGGTACTCTCTTAAGCACATATTAGTTCATTAGTAGCCTGAACCTTATGAGATTCTACTTTTAGCATGTCTAGGTTCATTCTTAACATGGATCCTATGAGATACATACTTAAGCATGTCTAATCCATTAATACTTATAACACTATGAGATACTCTCTTAAGTATGTCTAAGTTCCTTCTTCACATGGACCCTATGAGACAATACCTTAAGCATGTCTAAGTCCACTTATACTCTTGAACACTATGAGGTACTTCATTAAGTAAGTCTTAGTTCAATTATGCTTTAGAACACTATGAGATGCTTCTCAAGCATGTCTTAGTTCATAGGATATGGAGATTACTACTAGGAACCTTGACTCAACTCATGTGAAGGCTCTCATGAGACCTAAATTTGGGAATACCCACACTCTACTACGTAAGAGTTCCCCCTTTAACTTGGATAGTCCTCACATCAACTAGGTGTGGTTCTCCTTTCTACTTGGAGCCCAGACTCTCTTTTGTGTGACACTCCATCTCATTGTCAATATCCACCTGGGGACAAGCATATACCCCAAGATTTACTTGTTAAGCCTTGCTTAACACTCATGTCTCATGGAAGAATATCCTTGAAAGTCAATCCATTTTCAAGTGATTCTATCACTTTCAACTTTCAAGCATTCATAAGGTAGGTTAGGTGAGTATAGGCCTTTCACCACAATCAAACCTATTAGACTCCTATTCTCTTTTAGACTTTACTCTCAAAACCTTAGAATCAATAGGTCATCATATTAGCTTCACTCTAAATCCCTAACTATTATGATCACAAGCCTTACTCTCAAGGTTTCTTTCTTAATCTCTTCTTTATACCTATATTTCAAGGTATTTTGATCACATTTTTCATTACTATGTGATTCTAGTCACAATTGATCATAAAGGTTCAAATTCAACTTAACATGTCAAGATTCATCATATACAATAGAGTCTAGTTCAATTATTGATTATATGTTCCTAACTTTGAACAATTACTACACATGACATTGATTTAGGAAGATCACTTATAAACCTTCAATTCCATCTCTAATGGCATAACCCACAAATATCACATTCGTCAACATAGATTAGGGTTTACCATAGAAATCACATAAATTCATCACAATATCAGTAAACAAAGCTTAATCAATCATAATTGGGTATTATCCACTAGATTGGAATCATACTGAAACCCTACCCACAATGCAAGCACAACCCTAGCTAGAATTCGGCTTTTGACTTTATAATTGGGGGGAAACTAAGGGGGATATATGGGGGAAGAACCCATATATGAATAAGCTAAACATACCACCTTTCAAATCCCTAATAAATCTTGAATCAATGGGGAAAATCGACCTAGGTTGCTGCCATCGTCTCTTCTCTTCTTCTTCACTTCTAGAGAGAGGATTTTTGGAGAGTATTTTGGGGTCTTAGATAAATTAGTTAATGATTTAGTTTTAGGGTCTTATTAGGTATTTATAGGTGGCTAAATAAATAACTAACTGACTCCCTTAACCCCTAATTAATTGCTAATTAACTCCCTAAGTCCCAACTTAAAACTAAAAGTTGAAAAATTGTGTTGACCTACGGATCCCCACCCACGGACCGTGGGTGGGTTGATGGGCCGTGCTGGTCACTTCGTGGTTCCTTAATGGAACTTGGGAGATAAGGGGAGGCCAAGCCTCGACCCATGACCCCCACCTACGGGGTGTGGGTCCACCCACGGTTCATGGGTACCCATCCGTGGACCATGCTGTTTTTTTGACAGCTTTTTGGTTGTTCCAACGGTCCTCCTCAAGGACCCCTTGGGTGGTCCTTGGGGGTTGTACCTTGACTCCCTAACCCTTAAACCCCTATTCTAAGTACAGGAATCATTTTTACTAGTTTTGATCCTCATACCACACTCCAAACCTCTTACGAAAGGCTCTAGAACTCTCTAGTTCAACTTACAATTTCCGGGGTGTTACAATATCTCCCCCTTGGGATCATTCATCCTCGAATGACGATTCTAAACACTTCTTAAAGTCACAACTCTATACTAGCAGCCCATTATGCATGCACTACATCTAAATGAACACAACCAAGCAAGAAAACGTCAATTCAAAACCAAACTCATTCAATGCAACACAAGGGAGTAGGAACTACTTCTACCAACCCAAAAATGTATCAAATTCTATATCTACTCATTTTCAAGGAGGAACTAACATCTCCTAACTAAAACATGCTCAATACTCCCTCATGGAACCTAAATGCAATTTACTCTCAAAAAGCATTTATTCAAGGAGGAATCTTTCAACTCCCAAAACTAAGGCATGCTCAAAATTCATCTCATGAAGTCTATATGCAAATCTACTCAATGCACGTCAACATGAGCAACACAATGCATATAAGTCAGTTCTAACAAGACCTAAGCAATTTCATGAACATGTACATAAAGAAATCATGGCAACACATAAAAACATAATAACCTTACTAAATAGGCACACTATCTCCCCCTTGGGAGTAAGCCTACACCAACTCTTCTAAACATCATCCATACTAAGAACAACTTCAAAGTCCAACATAGCAAGTCACAAAGGACAAGAAATCCGGAAATTTACTAAAGCATGAAGCACAAACCGGAAGGGACATGAGAAGATCACTCTTGATCTTCTCTAGATTGTAGAGCATAAAATATATTCTTCTTTTGAGCACTATCATCCGAACCACTAGAGGCAACTTTGTTATCTTCCCTTCCCTTAGCCTTAAGAACTAGGCAATCTCTCATCTTGTGCCCATCCTTTCCATACCCATAGCAACCATCCATGCCGGCTAGGCACTTACCAAACTGATTCCTCCCACACTTGGTGCAACTAGGCTTAGGAAATGGAGAGTCTTGGCCGGAATACTTTTGTCTAGACTTAGACCTACCTTGCTCATCGGACTTAGCATTGGGAAAGTTCCCATCATCGGTTCTAGCTCTTTTCCCCTCCCTGTTCATTTTCTTAAGCTTTTGCTCCTCAATTTGTTGAGCATGCACCATGAGACGGGAAATATTCATACTAGGGATAAGTATTGTCGAACGACATTCATTGACAACTAATTCGGACACTCCCATCACAAACTTATTCATCTTGGCACTTGAATCCCCCACTATGGTTGGAGCATATTTGGATAGTTGTGTGAACTTGAGGGAATACTCTTTCACACTCATATCGCCTTGCTTAAGATTTATGAACTCTTGCATCCTTATCTCCCTCAACTCTAGGGGAAAGAACCTATCAAGGAATGCCTCTTTAAACCCTTCCCACTCTATTGGGCCTTCTTCTACCGGTCTACTATCTTTCCATTGCTCATACCAAATTTGTGCTACATCCCTCAATTGATAAGCGGGTAGTTCCGCTTTCTCTACCAAAGTTAATCCCATGATGGAAAGCACCTTATACACCTCATCTATAAAACCTTGAGGATCTTCCTCCACTTTGGAGCCATAAAACTCTGGAGGGTTCATCCTCAAAAACTCTATCACCTTAGAAGAAGCCATCCCCCTTATTGGGTTTGTCGGAGCCACCACCTCTCTAATGGATTGCGCCGTCAAGGCTTGAGCCAACAATTGCATAGAAGCCCTAAACTCCGCAAGAGTGGCATTCTCAATTGGAGGGTCATTTGGAACTTGAGGAGGAGCTTTGTTTGGAACTTGGAGAGGAACCTCTTGCTCTCCATTGTCTTCCTCATCCCTCCTAGCATTAGCCCTAGTATTTTCCATAACCTGAAAAACCATAGGGCAAACATTAGAAGAAGGACCTACTAGAGCTAAACTTATATGGCACGACTAAGAGAATGAAGAAGTGAGATTTCCTAAACATCCAATAGACTCATATTCATAAATGTGGCGCGCTTCACATTTATGAACTAGACTCTACTAGAGGTGGTTTGATACAATCTTAGAACCATTCAAAACCTTGTGCTCTGATTACCAAGTTTGTCACGACCCAAGGGTACCCCCTAGACGTAACATGGCGTACTTGACCCCGAAGGGGGTCTCATACAAACCCTTAGTACAATCATAACATACGATACTAGAAAAACACGGGTAATTTAAAACTTAAACATCATACAATCAAAAACATTTTCATAAACAAGCGGAAGTCTTTACTAAACCATTGTCTCAAACCATCTATTAAATTATTGAATAAAAGTCTCGGGATGCAGCCCATACAATGTCTAAAACATAAAGAAATGACACAAAGGAATCATGGCTTTGTCCTCGAAGCTATGAGGACTCACAAAAATCTTCAACTCTTCTTGCTTCTTAGGAACCTAGCCTCCAAAGTAACTCAATCTCCGAAACCCTACATTTTATTAGAATCTAGGCAATATGTGTTAGTACAGAATGTACCAAGTATGATAGCTAGCACAACACCATAAAAGCATCTCAAAATAGTTAGTCCACATAAAACATAAGCATAAGAGATAACAACATAGCCATAACATAATCAATATACTCTTAGCATAATTTCTAATATAAGCATCATATGATCACAAGTCAACATAAGAAATAGTTAATGAGCATAGGAGATAATTCATAATCATATAATAATAATTGACTCTTAGTCATCTATACCATAATAGCACCATTCTCAAGTAACCTTAAAAGCATACAAGTGCAAAGCATGAATAGCATCCCATAATACCACCCAAGCCAAGTATCCCCTTTTGGTCATCTTAATTATAGTATATGTACATGGTTAAGTCTCTAAGCTTTAATATAATAAGGGAACCATACTTCAAGGTAACCTCAAAGCACACTTGTGCAATGTATGAAAGGCATCTCATACTACCCTTCACACTAATCATAGCCTTGAAGTCATCCTAGTCATACTCACCCTCCTTTGGCCTCATTATTAGCTTAACTCTCATAACTAAGGGAATCTCTCACCATTAGTCAACTATAGCTAGGAAGGACAACTATATCACAATCATATCTCAAGACTTTTCTTTAATACGCTAAGTCATAGTTGTGCAAGCATGCATAGCATCCCATAATACTATTCATGCTAACTACCACCTTTTGGTCCTCATACTAACATAACACTTCTTGGTTTGGAATCTAGTTCCTTTCTTTTACTTTAGAACACTATGAGGTACTCTCTTAAGCACATATTAGTTCATTAATAGCTTGAACCCTATGATATTCTACTTTTAGCATGTCTAGGTTAATTCTTAACATGGATCCTATGAGATACTTACTTAAGCATGTCTAATCCATTCATACTTTGAACACTATGAGATACTCTCTTAAGTATGTCTAAGTTCCTTATTCACATAGACCATATGAGATACTACCTTAAGAATGTCTAAGTCCACGTATACTCTTGAACACTATGAGGTACTTCATTAAGTAAGTCTTAGTTCAATTATGATTTAGAACACTATGAGATGCTTTTAAAGCATGTCTTAGTTCATAGGATATGGAGATTGCTTTTAGGAACCTTGACTCAACTCATGTGAAGGCTCCCATCTCATGAAACCTAACTTCGAGAAAACACACACTCTACTTTGTAAGAGTTCCCCCTTTAACTTGGATAGTCCTCACATCAACTAGGTTTGGTTCTCCTTTCACTTGGAGCCCGGACCCTCTCTTGTGTGACACTCCATCTCATTGTCAATATCCACCTGGGGACAAGCATATACCCCAAGATTTACTTGTTAAGCCTTGCTTAACACTCATGTCTCATGGAAGAATATCCTTGAAAATCAATCCATGTTCAAGTGATTCTATCACTTTCAACTTTCAAGCATTCATAAGGTAGGTTAGGTGAGTATAGGCCTTTCACCACAATCAAACCTATTAGACTCCTATTCTCTTTTAGACTTTACTCTCAAAGCCTTAGAATCAATAGGTCATCATATTAGCTTCACTCTAAATCCCTAACTATTATGATCACAAGCCTTACTCTCAAGGTTTCTTTCTTAATCTCTTCTTTATACCTAGATTTCAATGTATTTTGATAACATATTTCATTACTAGGTGATTCTAGTCACAATTGATCATAAAGGTTTAAATTCAACTTAACATGTCAAGATTTATCATTTACCATAGAGTCTAGTTCAATTATTGATTATATGTTCCTAACTTTGAACAATTACTACACATGACATTGATTTAGGAAGATCACTTATAAACCTTCAATTCCATCTCTAATGGCATAACCCACAAATATCACATTCTTCAACATATATTAGGGTTTACCATAGAAATCACATAAATTCATCATAATATCAGTAAACAAAGCTTAATCAATCATAATTGGGTATTATCCACTAAATTGGAATCATACCGAAGCCCTACTCACAAGGCAAGCACAACCCTAGCTAGAATTGGGTTTTTTACTTCATAATTGGGGGAAAACTAAGGGAGATATATGGGGGAAGAACCCGTAGATGAATAAGCTAAACATACCTCCTTTAAAATCCCTAATCAAGCTTGAATCAATGGGGAAAATTGACCTATGTTGCTTCCCTCTTCTCTTCTCTTCTTCTTCTTCTTCTTCTTCTTCTTCTTCTTCACTTCTAGAGAGAGGATTTTTGCAGAGTATTTTGGGGTCTTAGATGAATGAGTTAATGACTTAGTTTTAGGGTCTTATTAGGTATTTATAGGTGGCTAAATAACGAACTAACCGACCTCCCTTAACTACTAATTAATTACTAATTAACTACCTAAGTCCCAACTTAAAACTAAAAGCTGAAAAACTGTGTTGACCTACGGATCCCTACCCATTGACCGTGGGTGAGTTGATGGGCTGTGCTGGTCACTTCGTGGTTCCTTACTGAAATTGGGAGATCAGGGGAGGCCAAGCCTCGACCCATGACCCCAACCTACGGGGCGTGGGTCCACCTACGGTTCGTGGGTGTCCATCCGTGGACCATGCTGTTTTTTTGCCACCTTTTTTGTTGTTCCAACGGTCCTCCTCAAGGACCCCTTGGGTTGTCCTTGGGGGATCGTACCTTGACACCCTAACCCTTAAACCCCTATTCTAAGTATGGGAATCATTTTTACTAGTTTTTATCCGCATACCACACTCCAAACCTCTTACGAAAGGCTCTAGACCTCTCTAGTTCAACCTACAATTTCCGGGGCGTTCAGATGCTACTCTCACACTCCAAAAGATTCAAGCTCAACAAAAGCATTCAAATTCCCTCACACTAAGAATGATTCCATTTTCACACAAGGTTCATCAACAATTTAGAATATAGGAATCAAATGCGACTCTCACACTCCAAAAGATAAACACATGCATGACTCTACCCATAGGCTTGCCCTTATTTTCCAATCAACCTTATTTTCAGCTCGCTCAAGATCAAAAAGGTCTTTCAAGGCTTCTAATGGGGCTGAGTGTAAAGGTATGTCATTTTGGTTTAGTGTCTTATACCTTCATGATGTGTGGGCTGCAATTCACTTCATCTCCTTCTCTTTCACATTCTATGATGTTCACAATCCACCCTGTTATTCATTTAAGCATGACTCGTTGGATATCCCATTTCTTTCGCTTCTTTCACAGCTTTATTTCACAAACTCTTCTCTTTTTTTCAGTCTTTTTCAACTTTCACCTTTTTCTTTTCTTTTCTCTTTTTTTTTACATGGAGGTTCCGTCTTTTTCAAAACAATCCATCAAAGGGAGATTTTTCACATTTCTTGACTTTCCTCCTTTTTCACCACACCCCCAACTTAGGCTTTTGGCCTAAGTTGGCTATTCAAACAAACCAATACTTCATGAAGGTAATAGGTGATAGGACAAAGAGGTCAACATTGTTCAAATTTCTGCCAAAGAAAATGATAGGCTCAAAGGGTGCCAATCTTGGTACACACTCTCACAAGGTGGTCACAAAGAGGTATAATATCAATTTTTGGTTCACTCTTCACAAATTGTGCCTAAGATCATTTCAATCACTTGCTTACATCAATCTATCGGACTAACGGGGCAAGTTCTAGGTATCATCAAGCACACCGTTCAAGACAACCTTACCACACATGGCATTTGACACAATCATCAAACAAGACTCTAAAATTTTCAGCTAGCGTGCAATGATAATCACAAGAGATCAACTCAACAACCGGCTAGTCACAACGAGATGCTAGGAGTTCACTATGACCTATGTAACTCAATTTGCCTTATCGTAGCCTCACACTCATATCATTCAATTTAGAGCACTATTCAAGTCATCAGAATTGACCTCTACCGACACTCAAAATTGCAAGAGAACAGCCACATTCACACACATCAAGAGGTGGCAATTTTAAAAATTGGTCCAAAACAATTTGCAATTCAAAACAAGGGACAAACATAATAGATCAAAATTATATATATAAGAACACAAGATATGATCCAATATTCACAACACAAAAATAGCAACTTTCACAAAATAACCCAAAAGCGGTAGGTAAAGAAATACCTCACCCCGCCAAACTAGTCAAGCAGTTGTCCTTAAATGCAAAGAAATAACAAAACAGTCTAAAAATAACATAAAGGGAGTCAAAAGGGTCATCCTTCCAGGCTAAGCCCGAGTGAACTGCATGTTCGTGACTCTATCTGTCTGAGCATCAATGCTCGGTTCATCAGTGTAATACCCCATATTCGAAAAAGCGAAAAGGATCAGATTTTGGAAAGTTGCAGGTGTCAGCCACGGAGGCTAATCACGGCCCGTGGTTTGAACCACTGACCATAGGTAGGTCCGTGGATTGGCCACCTTGGCTAAGTTGCAGAGGCCCAAGACCACTGCAGACCTATGGACCGTAGGCCAGACCACGGTTCGTGGTTAGGGTATGTGGTTAGATTAGCAATAATTTGACTCTCTGATGGCCAACCATGGTCACCAGGATGGATCGTGGGTCAGACCAAGGTTCATCGGTGGGCGGCCTGTCAGCTAATTTAAGAGGTAGTTGGGTCTTTTACGATTTGAAATAAATCAAAGTGATGTCATTTTTTCTAAGTATAGGACTCCTATATAAGTTATTTTAACCTCAAAATTTACTCATTAAGATCATTCTCTCAAACTCACCAAAAGAATTGGGTTTTCTCTCCAAAATAATTCTCTCTCTAGAAAGTTGAAGAAGAAGGAAGGGTTGAAGCTAAGGTCAAGGTCAAGTCCCCAATCCTCAAGAATTTTTGGGCTTTATAATCAAGGTATGATGGATTTTCATCCATGGAATCCTTCCTTCCATGGAGTCCCTAGGTTTTCCCCAATTGAGAAGAAGAAATCCGTAATTTGAGTTCGGGTTTCTTCCAATGTTATGGTATTGATGAATGTTGATCCAATTGAGTGGATTATGATTGTTAATGATTGAATTGATAGTAATACATTTTTTTATGATGAAATTGTATGTGTCCGTGACTAACCCATTTCTAGAAAGAGGAAATTGATGCAAATGGGTTCTTTATGCCATGAAAGGATAAATTGTGGGTTTAGATGTATTTAATATAGGATTGGTGAGATACAATAGAATTGAAGCCTATAGGATGAATAATGATTAGGATTGCTTTGAGATGAAGCTTATGACATGATTATGATGTTGAATTGCTTGAGATTAAGCATATAGAATGACTATGAGATATAGGGCTTTGAGAGTAAAGCCTATGTTGTCAATTGTTGACTATTAATGTAATGGTTGCGGAAGGGATAGTTCCCACATGAATTGTTTATGATTATGCATGTGAAAGGTTTGCTCACATTGAATGATTCTAGGTTGAAAGGGTTGCTCACCTAAAATGATTCTATGCTAATGACTAAGATATTGATGAGGCTAGAGGCAATTACCCATGAACTATAAATGAAATGGATATGAGGCGATTACCCGTATTCCATTAAGTAGGATAAAGAGGTGAATACCCTTATCCCTTAAAGTTGAACAAGAGGCGACTACCCATGTTCTTATAATATGATTGGACAAGAAGCGAATATCCATGATCCTTATAGAATGACAAGAGGCAAATACCCATGTCACATGTTGTTGGACTAGAGGCGAGTACCCATGATCCATATGTTAAGAAGGACTAGAGGTGACTACCCATGTTCCTTTAAAGTAAGGCAAGAGGTAAATCTCCATGTCTATAAAAGATAAGTTAGACTATGTTATGATGTATGACGAGCTTGGATTGTTGCTTGAGTTGCCTTCCATGATATGCTAGACTAGAGGTGGATGACCCAAGTCTTGACTAAGGATAAGTTGAGGTTACTTCAAGAAGTATTCCTCTTATGTTATGATGATTTATGTGCATTTATTATGCTTATGATTTATGTTATTATCTCTTATGCTTATGTTGATGTTTATGTTGGCTATTGTATTTAGTACATGTTTGTACTAACTCATACTATTGCCTACATTTCTTATCTAAATGTAGGGTCTGGCGATATCAATTCTCATCCCCGTGGCTAGGATCTTAGGGGAAGCAAGGATTGAAGATTGGTGAGTCCTCATAGAATTCGAGGATTTGACCACCATTTCTTTTATGTTCTTTTTTTTTATGTTTTGAACTATTGTATGGGTTGTGTCCCAATGACTCTTTTGTATTAGATGGTTTTGAGACAAGTGTAATAGACTTCGGCTTTTTGATATAAAACTTTAATTGTGTTGAAGAATGGTTTTAAATTTTACCGTATTTCTATTATCATATGTTATGAAAGCTAAGTGGCTTATATGAGACCTCTCGGGGTCTTGTATGCCATGCTACATCTAGGGTGTATCCATGGGTCGTGACAAATTTGGTATCAGAGCATAAGGTTTAGAATAGTTCTAGGATGTCTCAAAACCACGTCTACTAGAGTCTTGTTCAAAAGTGTGAAGCGCACCACATTTATGAATGAGAAACTATTAGATGCTTAGGAAACTTCACTTCTTCATTTCTCTATGTCGTGCGATAGAGATTAACTATGTAAGGTCTTTCTCCTAATCCCTTACCCAATGGTCTACAGGATATGACTACTAGAAGGGATTTTGCAAGAAGGACTGAGGGAGAAGAGATTAACCAAGAAGCTCCTCCTCAAGCTCCTCAAGCTCTGGTTGACCCTTTGGCCGACCAAGTGACTAATATGGAGTTTAGGACCGCTTTTCAAGTATGGCTCAAGTCATGATGGCCCAAGCCAATAGGGAGGTTGTGAACCCCGTGAACTCAAATGTGGGTACAATGGCATCAAGAGTGAGGGAATTCACAAGGATGAATCCTCTGGAATTTTATGGTTCTACGGTTGAGGAAGATCCTCAAGAATTCATTGATGAGGTCTATAAGGTGTTATCTATCATAGGAGTACCTCCGCTAGAGAAGGAGGAATTGTCCACATATCAACTTAAGAGGGTTGCTCAAATTTGGTTCAACCAATGGAAAGAGGAAAGATCGGTAGATGCGGGTCCCTTGGAATGGGAAAGGTTTAAGTCCGCTTTTCTTGATAGGTTCTTTCCCATTGATATGAGGGAGGATAAAGTGTTTGAGTTCATTATTCTTCGACAAGGAAGTATGAGTGTGAAGGAATATGCTAAGATTCACTCAATTGTCTAAGTATGCTCTATCTATAGTTACCGACCTTAGGGAAAGGATGAGCAAGTTCGTATGGGGTGTGTCTGAATTGTTTGTAAAAGAGTTTTGTACGGCTATGCTTGTCCATGACATGGATATTTCTCGTCTAATGGTCCATCCCCAACAAATTGAAGAGGAAAATCTCAAGGAGAGGTTTATAGAATCAAAGAGGGAAAGGATGGATGATGGTAACTATTCACACTCTAGGTCCGGTGGACGAGGTCGCTCAAGGTTTCGACAAAGGTTTTTCGGGAAAGGTTCTTCTAAGGCTCCCCCAAGGTTCAACAATGAAAGGGTGTCTAACCCTAAACCTCAGGGAGGTGGTAATGGGTCTTCTTTGCCTAATTGTACTAAGTGTGGAAAAAAGCATGAAGGCAAATGTCTAGTGGGTTCCAATGCTTTCTTTGGTTGTGGTAAGATGGATCACAAGATAAGGAATTGTCCTTCAGTTTCTAAGAATGAGGGAGATAATCATCGTACGGCTCAACCCTATCCTTCATCCGGTCCAAGTTGTTCTACTGCTAATGCTCCTAAGCAAAACATATTTTATGCTCTTCAGACTAGAGGTGAATAAGGGATTCTCCCGATGTGGTTACTGGTATGTTAAAAGTTTTCCAAATTGATGTATATGCTCTACTAGATCCTGGTGCTACTTGGTCTTTTGTGATGCCATATGTGGCTATGAGATTTGATATGCTCCTCGATGTGTTGTTAGAACCTTTTTTGTCTATACTCTTGTTGGTGATTCTATTGTGGCTAAGAAGGTCTATAGAAAGTGTCCAGTTTCCTTGTCCCATAAAGTTATTCTTGTTGACTTGGTAGAGCTTGATATGTTAGACTTTGATGTGATTCTTGGTATGGATTGGTTGCACTCGTGCTATGCTTCTATTGATTGTAGAACTCGTGTAGTTAAGTTTCAGTTTCCAAATGAGCCTATCTTAGAGTGGATAGGGGAAAATTATATGCCTAAGGGTCAGTTTGTTTCTTATCTTAAAGCTAGAAAGATGATTTCTAAGGGTTGCATTTACCATCTAGTAAGGTTGAGGGATGTAGATTCTGAAACCCCTCCTCTTGAGTCGGTCCCCATTGTAAATGAGTTTCCGAAAGTGTTCCCAGATGACTTACCCAATATTCCTCTCGAGCGGGAAATACACTTTACTATTGACCGTCTCCCAGGTACGCAACCTATCTCTATTCCTCCTTACCGTATGGCTCCAGTAGAACTTAAAAAGTTGAAGAAACAATTAAAGAATCTGTTGGATAAAGGTTTCATCTGGCCGAGTATCTCTCCATGGGGTGCTCCAGTTTTGTTCGTTAGAAAGAAGGATGGTTCTCTTCATATGTGCATCGACTATCGTCAATTGAACAAGGTGACTATTAAGAATAAATATCCTCTTCAGAGGATAGATGATTTGTTTGACCTTCTTCAAGGGGTAAGTTATTTCTCTAAGATTGATCTTCGATCCGGCTATCACCAATTGAGGGTGAGAGGAGATGACATTCTGAAGATAGCTTTTCAAAATTGGTATGGTCATTATGAGTTTTTAGTAATTTCGTTTGGGTTGACTAATGCTCTGGCGGCGTTTATGGATTTCATGAATAGGGTGTTTATACAATACCTTGACATGTTTGTGATTTTCTTCATGGATGATATTTTGATCTACTCAAGGAATGAGGATGAGCATATTGATCATTTGAGGATTGTGTTGCAAATCCTTAAGGAACAACAACTCTTTGCAAAGTTTAGCAAGTGTGAGTTTTGGCTAAGGTCTGCAGCTTTCCTTGGTCATATTGTTTCAAGTAAGGGTATTGAGGTGGATCCTAAGAAGATGGATGCGGTCAAGAGTTGGCCTAGACCACTAACACCTTCAAACATTAGAAGTTTCTTGGGTTTGGTCGGTTATTATTGACGGTTTGTTGAGGGGTTTTCTTCTATTGCCTCTCCATTGACGGCGTTGACTCAAAAGATGGCTAAGTTTGTATGGTCTGAATTATGTGAGAAAAGCTTCCAAGAGTTGAAAGATAGACTTACTTCCACTCTGGTTTTGACTTTACCAGAAGAAACGGATAGTTTTGTGGTATATTGTGATGCCTCGAGAATTGGGTTGGGATGTGTGCATATGCAAAAAAAGGTTATTCCATATGCTTCAAGGTAACTTGAGGTCCATGAGAAGAATTATCCGATCCACGATCTTGAATTAGCGGCGGTGGTTTTTTGCCTTAAAAATATGGAAGCACTACTTGTATAGTGTTCATATGGATGTGTTCACTGACCACAAGAGCTTGCAATATGTGTTTACTCAGAAAGATCTAAATCTTCGGCAAAAAAGTAGCTTGAGTTTTGAAAGATTATGATATGAGTGTTCTCTATCACCCCGGTAAGGTGAATGTAGTAGCGGATGTTCTTAGTAGGTTGTGTATGGGGAGTGTTGCTCACATTGATGACGATAAGAAGGAATTGGTATGAGATGTACATAGATTGTCCCATTTGGGTGTTCGATTGATGGACTCTACCAAGAGTGGTGTTATGGTTCATAATAGTTCTAAGTCGTCTTTTGTGAGTGATGTGAAAGCTAAGAAATGTGTAGATCCAATCTTGGTGGAACTAAAGGAAGTTGTGCTTAAGAAATCATTTAAGGCTTTCTCCCAAGGGGGAGATGGGGTACTTAGATACCAAGGTAAATTAGGTGTTTCAAATGTGGATGACATAAGGGAACAAATCTTCATAGACGCCCATAGTTCATGGTATTCCATTCACCCGGGAGCCACCAAGATGTATCGTGATTTGCGGTAAGTCTATTGCTGGAATGGGATGAAGAAGGATATTGCGGGATTTGTGGTTAAGTGTTCAAATTGCCAACAAGTAAAGGTTGAGCATCAGAAACCGGGAGGTTTACTCCAAGATATTAGCATTACTACTTGGAAGTGGGAAGACTTGAATATGGACTTTATAGTAGGGTTGACACGTACTCGGCGGCAATATGATTCGATTTGGGTCATAGTAGACCGAATGACGAAATTGGCCCATTTCATTCCCGTCAAAGTTTCTTATGCGGTGGAAGACTATGCTAAGTTATATTTGAGGGAAATGGTAAGGTTGTATGGGATACCCTTGTCCATTATCTCCGATAGAGGTACTCAGTTTACTTCCCAGTTTTGGAAGTCATTCCAAAAGGGTTTTGGCACTAAAGTGAAGCTTAGCACGGCTTTTCACCCACAAACTAATGGGCAAGCAGAGCAAATGATCCAAACTTTAGAGGATATGTTGAGAGCATGTGTCATTAATTTCAAGGGAAATTGGAATGATCACTTGCCATAGATAGAGTTCGCTTATAATAATAGCTACCAATCTAGTATTGGTATGGCCCCATTTGGACATCTTTATGGTAGAAGGTGTAGATCTCCTATAGGATGGTTTGAGGTAGGTGAAATTGCCTTGATAGGACCCAAATTAGTTCATGATGCTATGGAGAAAGTACGGCTTATTAGAGAGAGGTTGAGAACAGCCCAAAGCCGACAAAAGTCTTATGCCGATGTTAGAAAAAGAGACCTTGAGTCTGAGGTTAGTGATTGGGTCTACTTGAAAATCTCACCCATGAAGGGTGTGATGAGATTCGGGAAGAAAGGGAAGCTTAATCCCTGATACATTGGCCCGTATCAAGTTTTGAGACGTGTTGGTAAGGTTGCTTATGAACTTGATTTGCCAAATGATTTGGCAACGTTGCATCCGGTTTTTCATGTCTCTATGTAGAAGAAATGTGTTGGTGATCCGACATCCATAGTTCCCCTAGAAGGGTTGGAGTTGATGAAAGTCTCACTTATGAAGAGATACCGGTTGAGATCTTAGATCGACAAGTTAAGAAGTTGAGAACAAGGAAGTTGCTTCTATGAAAGTTTTGTGGAGGAATCATCTAGTTGATGGTGCTACCTGGGAGGCCGAGGCCGATATGAACTCCCAACATCCTAATATTTTTCCTTCTACTCTAGCATGAGGTAATGAGTTTCCTCATGGTTTGCTCCTTGTTTGAAGTCATGTGCATTTTGATGTTCCCGTGATTTCCTTATGTTATGCATGTTCATGAAAACTTGTGTTTTGAAAGAAAATGAGTTTATGTGATTGATTTTCCTCATGTTGTAGTGCATTGAGTATGATTTGCCTATAGACTTCATGAGATGAATTGATGAACATGCCTTAGATTTGCTTTTTAAGATTGAATTTCATATGAGCTCTGTGAGATTGTTTTGAGCATGTTTTTAGCATGGAGAAGGTAGTTCCTCCTTGTAAATGAGTAATGTTGAAAATTCATGCATATTGGGTTGCTAGATGCAGTTCCTACTTCCTTATGAGGCATTTGAGAATGTTGAGTTTGGAGTTGATGTTTCCTCCTTATTTATGTGCACTGCATGCATAATGGGCTGGTAGAGTTAGTTTCCCCCCTCATATGATGTTTTGAGAATGCCCTAGCTTGGAGATGATAGATCCTTCTCGGTTGTATGCATTGCATTGTAGGTTGGGTTGTTAGTTCCTCTCCCACTATTTTAGAACCAGTTTGAATCTCATTCGAGGACGAATGGTACCAAGGGGGAGATAATGTAACACCCCGTATCCAAAAAACGGTAAAGGATCAGATTTTGGGAAGTCGCAGGAGCCAGCCACGGAGGCCAACCACGACCCGTGGGTTGAGCCATGGACCATAGGTAGGTCCGTGTATTGGCGACCTTGGATAAGTTGCAGAGGCCCATGACCATTGCCTGACCTACGGACCATAAGCCAGACCACGCTGGAACTTTTGGCGACTTGAAGAGACACTCGACTGTTCGCCGAGTGGCCTTGGCGATCACCAGGACTGCCTTTCTTTAACTTCTTCAGCTTTTTCGCTCCTTTTTGCCGGATAATGTCCTTGCCTTGCTCCTTAGCCTTCCTTTATACAAATCAATACTTTCATATCAGTTTAGAGCATAATTTAGGGATTGAGGACACTAAAACTATGAATAACAAACCCAAATGAGTCAAAATATCATTCTCATCGGGCATCTACAAAGAAATGACCTGGAGGGTCGTAACCCACATGTCCCAAGTTCATCGGTCTCACTTGCACAGAGCTAACATCTAGTAGAGTCATGAGGATCAGTGTGGAGACGTCTGTGACTTATCTTCGGGAGGCTACAGGATGTCCTTAAGGAGTTTTCCTATTTTGTATCATTTTTGTGCGTTGTTGTCTAGTTGATTTCATGAAATCTTACTTGTTTCACTGTATTGCAGGATGGATCACACGCGCAGTAGAGGTCGACCCCGAGATCAAGTTCGAGTTGCAGCGTCAGCTCAAGAGAGAGAAGACTCCAGAGCCGGAGGCGGAGCCTCAGTTAGATAGATTCCTCCCCAACCGGTGGGGCGGAGACCAGCCCAGCCACAACCCTCACCAGTTGCCGCCCTTGATCTTTAGGCTATGCTTATGCAGATTCTAGCGGCTATTGGGGGAATTCAGCACTAGCAGCAGGCCCCATCACCAATTCCAGAGTCGGCCCCGATACCGTAAAGTCAGACTACAGCAGCGGCGTCAGAGGTTCCGCAACTGCCAGCACCGGCCACCATTCAGCTGGTTTTTTTAAACTAAGTTATGCCACTGAGGGAGCATAAGATGCTCAAGGTGTTTCTGAGACTGTCCTCACCGAGGTTTTCTAGGGTAGTTGGCGAGGATACCCAAGAGTACCTTACTACTTACCGGGAGCGACTACAGACTTTAGGGTTGGTGGAGTCGAGAGGAGCCAACTTCACAGCTTATTAGTTAGATAGGCAAGCAGGCAGTGGTGGCACTCTTTTATGGAGACCAGACTAGTTGGGTCCCCGCCAGTGACATGCATAGAGTTTTATGAGCCTTTTCTCGCTAGATTTATCCTACAGAGAGTCAGAGATTGGCTCCGTGATGAGTTCTCGAGGTTGGAGCAGGGCTCCATGATGGTATCTGAGTATGAGGCCATATTTCTTGTGTTATCCCATCATGCCACCATGATCTTGCCCATAGAAAAGGAGAGAGTCAGGTGTTTCGTTATAGGGTAGAGGTTCAGCTGCATATTGAGTTGCAGTCTATGGTTTTAGCGGGCCACTCTTTTTTGGATGTAGTGGACCATGCATGCACGCATGAGCAGCTACATCGCGACTGGGTTCATCAGAGGTTCCAGCCGGTTCAGCCTAGTCATCCGTTTCAGGCATCATTGTAGCTATTAGAGGGTGACTAGCACCGCCAGGGTGGTTATAGTGCCGGTGCAAGTTAGGGTCGAGGTGGGTTTCAGACAGGTTCATTAGGTCCGGGTGGCCAGCCTCCATTAGCGGGTAGATCATCGCAGGGTTGCTTCACGTATGGGGAGCTTGGACATTGATCCAGAGAGTGCCCTAGATCTAGATCAGCCTTACAAGCTCCTCAGGCGGCGAGACCGGTAGCAGTAGTAGCCCCTCCGGCTAGAGGTGGAGGTCAGCATCAGGGTGTTCGGGGAGGTCCCCAGGGAGGCAGGGCAGGTGGAAGAGTGGATGCTCGTGATAGAGTCTCACAGGTCCATTTCTATGCAGCTCAATCTAAAGTAGAGGTCGAGGCGTCAAATGATGTGATCACAACTCTTATGTTATCATTCTGCTTCAACCTCATTTAATCCCGGTTCTACTTATTCGTATGTGTCTGCTTATTGGGCTCCTCGGTTGGGGGTGAGTCCTCAGCCCGTAAGGGATTCTTCATTAGTGGATTAGGTTTGTAGATCATGTGTGGTGACCATTCGGGGGATGAATACCCGGGGGGATCTTATTGTGCTTAGCATGGTGGATTTTGATTTGATCTTGGGCATGGACTTGTTATCCTCTCACCAAGCAGTCTTGGAATGTTATGCCAAGAGTTTTACTTTAGCCATGCATGGTATTCTGTCGGTGGTATGGTAGGGTTCTCGTAGTCACACACCGATTGGGTTGATTTATTATGTACATGCTCGGAGGCTAGTGACTGGCGGGTGTTTGGCATATTTGTCTTATGTTAGAGATGTTATTAAGGAAGGCCCTACAGTTGATTCAGTGCCGATGGTCCGAGAGTTCGCAAATGTGTTTCATGTCGACCTTCCTGGCCTACCCCCCGAGTGGGATATTGATTTTTCCATTGATTTGAAGTCAGATACTCATCCTATTTCTATTGCACCATACCGTATGGCCCCCACAGAGCTTAAAAAGCTCAGTGTTCAGCTTCAGGATCTCTTGGGTAAGGGATTCATTCGGCCTAGTGTATCGCCTTGGGGTGCCCCAGTCCTGTTTGCGAAGAAGAAAGATGGTACTATACGGATGTGTATTGATTACAGTCAGTTGAATAAGGTGACGGTGAAGAACCGTTATCCTATGCCTCATATTGATGATCTATTCGACCAGCTTTAGGGAGTCGTTGTGTTTTTTAAGATTGACTTGAGATCCGGCTACCATCAGTTGAGGATTAGAGCAGTGGACATCCCTAAGACAGCATTTAGGACTCGTTATGGCCATTTTGAGTTCCTAGTGATGTCTTTTGGGTTGACTAATGCCTCTGCAGCCTTTATGGATTTGATGACTCGTGTATTTAGGCCTTATCTGGACTCTTTCGTCATCGTATTCATTGATGATATCTTGCTATATTTGTGGATCCATAGTGAGCGTGAGTAGCATTTGAGGATAGTGCTCCAGAATTTGAGACATCATCGGTTGTATGCCAAGTTCTCAAAATGCAAGTTTTGGCTTGAGTCCGTAGCATTTTTGGGGCACGTGGTGTCCAAGGATCGCATTATGATGGATCTAGCGAAGTTGAGGTTATTCATGGTTGGGTCAGGCCCACTGCTGTGATTGAGATTCGGAGCATCGTCAGATTGGCAGGATATTACATGCGTTTTGTCGAAGGTTTCTCTACTATAGTTGTGGCATTCCGGAAACTAGTAGCCTAAACTAGAGTCAAACACAAAACTAATAGGCTTAGCTAAAGCTTGACGTTAGGTTTAAAGCCTAGAAAAATACATCCCCGTACCTTAAAGTTTATGTTTTCATGTTAGAACGTCAAGGCCTAAACCCCAAAGACCAACCATGGGTCCTTAAGGAAAAGACCTAGAAGGCTGTCTGGGCAATGAACCGCGAGGGAAACCTACTCCCTGTAGGTCCACCCACGCCCCGTAGGTGGGGGTCGTGGGTCAAGCCCCTCAAAACAGCCCCCAGTCCCTTCACCAACGATTCACCAACACGGCCCATGGTCCCACCCATGGTCTGTGGGTCACCAAGTCGTAGGTCATGCCTGAAACTGCCATTTGGCAGTTAAGGCTAGGGGTCTTTTGGGGATTTTCTTTTTATTTAATGATTATGTGGTGTCGTTTTAAGCCTATTTTAAACAACTATATAAGTATTTTTCCCACCTAAAATAACTCATCTAAGATCATAATTTATAAATCCCTAAATCAAAATCAAATCCTCTCCAAATATTTCTCTTACTAAAACCTCCATTGAAGAAGAAGAAGTTGAAGTCTAGGGTTCAAGGAGTCATATTTTCCACCCAATTTCTTGAGGAATCTTCAAGAACGTATGGTAGTGTTTGATTCATGGATGGCTTTCTTCCATGAAGTCCTCAAACTCTCTATTTCAAAGTAGGAAATTCTCCAAAACCTACAGTTTTCACTCCAAGTCATGGATTCTTTCCAAAAACTTTTAAATGATTTAATTATCTTATATTATGATTGAATTGTTGTTTTATGGTGGTTTTATGATAAAATCCCCCATGAATCCATGAATTCCCCATAACCCTAATTTATGACTTTCTGATGTGGGTGAATTGTAGTAAGATGAACACAATGAAATTGTTCTTGTAGTAGTTTAGTTATTTGAATCATGTTATTAACCATATATAATGTAGAAATTATAGATGCTTGCGTTGATTGTGATTCATGGTCCTTGAAGGGCAAATTGTGAGAATTGTACATGACTATGAGAATTATGAATGTGCTTTTAAGATTCACTTTGAGGATGAAGATCTTATGACTATGGTGTAATTGTGGTATTGTTGAAAGATCATTCTCCCCTATACCCTTACACATGATTATGCATGAAGTATTTTAATGACTATGATAATCTTGTTGTATTGATTGAAAAGCTATTCTCATGAACACACTATACACATGATGTGAAAGTTTTCCTCACATATTAAAGATGATTCTAAGGTTGAAAGTCCATTCTCACCTATTGAATCTATGAGCCATTTTATGAGTTGTGTTGGATGGAGGGTAAGACACTCCTTCATGCATGTAAATTCAAGTCAAGAGTTAACATGAAATTTTGGAAAATAATGCTTAGCACCGAGTGGATATGGATTATGAGGTAGAGCCCCTCCGTCAATTCAAAAGGTCGGGTCATCTAAAGTAATCTTATGAGATGGAAGCTCTCCCGTCAATTAAAAAGGCTGGGTTTCTAGTAACAATCTCCCTATCCCGTAACTATGTGCCCACATAGGTCTTTAGCTAGTGGATCCACCTAAAAGCTAATACATTTAGTTCTACCTTAGGCAAGTAGGACCTCTTTTTTTGGTGTGGGACATGACACTGGATTCCATGTAGCTCAAATGCTCTATGTCGGTTAAGGCTATATTCCCTTTATGAACAAGAACAAGAACATGAAACATGAATTATTACTTATGGCTCCTCAAGAAGCTCTACTTAGTGTGAGTGGGGGTATGGGACTTCATTCATGCATTGCACAAGTAGGTTTTGAGAGTGGTTATGGTATGGTTCCCTTATACTATGATGATTTATGAATTATGCATACTTTATATGGATTGTTGCTATGAGTGACTTTCCTTGAGATGAGTTAATGAACATGAATGTTTCCTTATCTATGAGTATTGGATATTATGAGGCCCAAGCATGACATGTATGATGATGGTGACCTAAAAGTGGTACTTAGTATTAGATAGGATTATGGGATCTTATCTATGCATTGCACAAGTATAACTTAGGGTTACTTATGTAATGATTTGACTTATGTATCTACACTAATGTGCATGATGACTCTTAAACTTGATAAAAAGCATGTCTTCAACTAAAATATCCTTTTTTAGCATGTTTTCAATAATTTTACGCATGGCAATCATACTCAGTGCATTTTTGTACTAACCCATATTTTTCATATTTTTCTATAAGTGTAGGGCCTGGTTGTTGAGGTGTGCTATTCCTATTGTTCAAAACTTGGATTGTATCTCTCCTTGCTTTTGGTGAGTTCTCATGGTTCGAGGACGAGAGTTGTTCATTTCTAGTTTCTTCTTTATGTTCTATTTTGAGACTATGTTGTAAGGGTTGTGACCCTATTTGATTCTCAATTGTATTAGATGGATTTTGGAGACAATTTCTAGACTGCTATTTTGGTTTTATGGAAGACTTCGATTGTAAAGAAAATTTTAATTCTGCATCATTTCTATTACTTATGTTTATGATATGCTAAGAGCTTGTATGAGACCCCTTCGGGGTCAAGTACGCTGTATTACATGTAGTGGGTACCCCTGGGTCGTGACAATAATAGCGTCGTTGACTTAGTTGATGCTCCAAGATAATCCCTTTGTGTGGTCGGAGGAGTGTGAGAGTAGCTTTCTAAGTCTTAAGGAGTTGCTTACCACCGCTCCTATATTGACTCTTCCAGTTGAGGGCAAGGGCTTCACGGTATATTGTGACGCATCCGATGTTGGTTTGGGTTGTGTGTTGATGCAGCAGAGCCGGGTTATTTCTTATGCATCGAGGCAGCTTAAGCTACATGAGCTTAACTACCTCACTCATGACTTGGAGTCGGCAGCGATAGTTTTCGTGCTTAAGATCTGGAGGCATTATCTATATGGAGTTCATTGTGAGATCTACATTGATCAAAGGATCCTTCCATACATTATGACCCAGAGGGATCTTAATTCGAGGCAGTGACGTTGGATTAAGCTCCTGAAGGACTATGACCTCTCTATTCTTTACCACCCGGGCAAGGCGAATGTAATAGCGGATCCCTTGAGCCAGAAGGCGGGGAGTATAGGTAGTCTATCCTTCCTTTCTATTTCGGAGCGACCTTTGGCTTTGGACATTCAGCCCTTAGCTAATCAAACGATCAAACTTGACGTTTCAGATTCCAGTAGAGTGTTAACTTATGTGGGAGTTCAGTCATCCCTTCTTGATCAGCTCCGGAGTCATCAGTTCGAGGATGAGTCTTTGGTGGCACTTAGAGATAGACTCATGGCAGGTGATGCAGGGTAGGCTACTTTAGGTTTAGATGGAGTTTTGAGGTTTGCCATTTGGTTGTGTGTTACGAGATTTGGGGATTTGATTCATCTAATCCTTAGCGAGACCCATGATTCCAGGTATTTTATCCACCCGGACACCGCTAAGATGTATCGTGACTTGAGGAAGCATTACTGGTGGAGCAGTATGAGGAGGGGCATCTCTAACTATGTGTCTCGTTACCTGTGTTGCCAGGAGGTGAAGGCCGAGCATTTGAGTCTTGGTGGTGAGTTGTGGAGATTACTCATTCCTGACTGGAAGTGGGAGTGCATCACCATCAATTTCATGGTGGGTTTACCTCGGACTTCTAGAGGTGTTGACAGTATTTGGGTCATCGTGGATCGATTGACCAAGTCAGCACACTTCCTTCCAGTTCATACTTCTTTCAATGCTGAGAGGTTAGCTCATATCTACATTCGAGAGGTAGTCCGTCTTCATGGTGTGCCTGTTTCTATCATTTCATATCGGGGTTCACAGTTCACCTTCAGCTTTTGGAGGGTATTTCAGGAGGAGTTGGGCACCCATGTCGATCTTAGCACAACATTTCACCGGCACACTAATGGCCAGTCGAAGCGTACTATTTAGGTTCTTAAGGATATGTTATGGACTTTGAAGGTCAGTGAGATCAGTTATTGCCTTTGGCGGATTTGTGTACAACAACAGATACCATTCTAGCATTTAGATGGCCCCGTTTGAGGCCTTGTACGGTAGGTGTTTTGTGACTCCATTTGATTGGTTTGAGTCTACGTAGCCTAGGTCGCGTGGTACAGACTTGTTTCAAGAGGCCTTAATTCATGTGAGGTTAATTCACGATAGGCTCCGAATGGCTCAGAGTATACATCAGAGTTATGCAGATCACAGGTGTCGACCATTGAGATTTGTCGTTGGTGACCGGGTATTCCTCTGAGAATTGACCATGAAGGGCGTGATTAGATTTGGGAGGTGGCGTAAGCTTTGCCCTAGGTACATTAGGCCTTTTGAGATTTTGAGGACATTTGGTGATGTGGCCTATGAGTTAGCTTTATCCCAGCATTCTCAACTATTCACCTAGTTTTCCATGTTTCGATACTGCATCGATATGTTCCATATGAGTCTCACGTGCTCCAATGTGATGCCGTTGAGTTGGATGATCGCGTGACCTATATTGAGGAGCTAGTTGCTATTTTGACCAGAGATGTGAGGCAGCTGAGGTCTAGAGCCATTCCTGGGGTAAAGGTCTGTTGGAGGTATCGTCCAGTCGAGGCGACTACCTGGGAGACCGAGCGGAAGATGTGGGAGCAGTTCCCCAGCTTATTTGAGACCTCATGTACTTCTTGACTCTTACTTTCGCGGACGAAAGTCCTTTTAGTAGTGGATGTTGTAATGACCCTCCAGATCATTTCTGTGTTTATGCCTTCCTTCCGTTGTTTAGAGCGTTCCTGTAGCGATCAAAAGTCATTTATGACTTGCTGGCACTAATTGTTCGGTCGCTTGGTCGTTCGTTTGGGTTTCATGCTCGTTTTCCTGTTTTGGAGCTTTTGAAACTTGAAAAGTACATTTCAGCCATAACCTCAGGTAAACGACCTCATATGGGAATTCTGACGGTTGTATCAGCTCCGGAGCGGCCAAATTAGGCTAGTAGCATGGTTGGCACAAGTTTCGAGGCTTTCATTGTGCCTTTGGGGCCATTTGGCGCTTTGGCCTTTGAATTTTGGCTTAAGTTTGACTTTGGTCAACATTAACGCGCTCGGATGAGAACTTTGTCGGCATAGTTAGTTCCAGAATGCCAAGTTTGGTCTAGAACGACCCTTCGTACGCTTTTCGAGAATTTCGGTCTTATTCTGAGGCCCGTTGTGGAAATTGGCAAACAATGGCATTTGGGTGTGGGGCCCACTTTTTGTCGAAATAACCTCGTATGGAAATTCCAACTGCGCCATTGAGTCCGGAATGTCGAATTTAGGGGGGTAGAATATCTGATTTATTTTCATCAGGTCCTGAATGAATTCCGAGGGTCCGTTTGGAGACTATTAAAAAAAATAGCAAAATCTGGTGTTGTTGGTGCCGACCTTTAGCGACCAGAATTTAGTATTTTGGCGACCAGAACGGTTGTTATTTATATAGCGAAAAATTAAATTAAACCTCATTTTGAAACTTCGATATCTCAAGTTCTAGAGCTCCGTTTTGGGTGATTCAAAGTCCCATGTGCTCGGGTTTGCATTGTCTGTGTGGGTGAATGTCCGGAGGGTGTCGAAAAGTCTTCGATTGTGGTGTATCTGTGTTGTAAGTGGCTGCCCAAAGTCTCTTTTTGTGTAAAGTTTTGCACTTTTGTTTGTTGTTGCATGGAGCTATTCCGAGCCTCAAGAGGTGCTCCATTTTGGAACACAAGCTCGGGGGAGAGTTTAGGACCTCTTCACGGAGTCAATTCCAGAAATTCCGGAGTGAGTCCCACATTTCCCAATTTTAACTTCGAAATTGGTGTGTCTCCAATTTTGATGATTTTAGTGTCTAAACGACTGTGCTGAAGCTGTGATTTTTTATAGAGTTGCATCAATCTGAGGCCGTTCGAAAGGGAAAAGCTCTGGCAGAGTGATTTGAAGCGTGCGCGGTCGACCTTCAAGTAGGCTACGACTTCCTTTTCCTTAGATTGAGCCTGATTGTGTAATTACATGTTGAATTGTGTGTATTACATGTTGGGTTGTTTATTTGTCGTTGCATGCGTAGTATCTAGTTGGATGTTTATTTTTTTTGGAATTTATCTTTGGCCATAGTCTAGGATAAACTATTGTTGCCTTAGACCCATGCACCTGGTTGACTTTGGTATGTATCCGACGTCGATTCGGATGGACTAGGTCTTTATAGAACGGCATAGAAGACTTGGGTCTGATAGTTGAGCCTAGGTGTGGGTTTTTTATTGCTTGTGATCCTTCTGGATTCTCTCCCCATTTCTATGATGTCGATGCGTTAACGGAGGCGTAGTATTTTCCTGGTTTGAGTGTTTCGCGGTTGGTTCTGGTGTGAGGTAGTTGGTAGTGGACGTCGATCCACGATGGCTTGGGGTTGATTCACCCATTTTGATGTTGTTGGTAGTGGACGTCGATCCACGATAGATTGAAATTTGAGATCCTCTATGAAGTTGATTTTACCCGCACACTCTGGTTGGCATTGGGCAAGACCCCCGGGAGTGATAGCTGACTCACCTGGTTGGCATTGGGTAGGGCCACCGGGGTGATTAGCTGGCTGGGTAGTTGGATATAAGTTACTTCAGGTCCGCTTTGGAGTTGACAGGACCGCGCACTCTGTCTGGCTAGGGTAGGGCCCCAGGAGTGTTAGATGGCACACTTGGGCAGGGCCCAGAGTGTTAGCCTATTGGGCAGCTGGATTAGGGATTTTTGGGGGGATTGATATACCCCCGTGCGACACTCGCCTAGCTGGGTAATGCCCCAGAGTTATTGGCGATCTAGGTGGCCCGATGTGGAAGTCAGACTTGTTACTGGTTGTAGTTGTTGGTTGTGCCGGTTCAAAGTTGGGTTTCCTTTGGGTTCCGTAGTTGTGGCTTCTCTGTGTACCTGTCGGGCTTATGGGAGTCCGTTCGGGTTATTGTTTGTTTATGCGTAAATGTACCTAGCGGGTCTTATGGGGGACCTAGCGGGGTTTAGGTTAAATATTCTTAGACTAGCTCTTTGATTGTTCTGATCTTATTTCTGTTGACCTCTGTTCGTGTTTGATTTTATCTTTTCTGTCTATTTCTACCTTTCTTGCTCAGTCGGCGTATGATGCCTACTGGGTACCTATTGCTTTGGAATTCATGCTACACTCTGCATCTGTTTTCGTGATGCATGTTCGCACACCAGCTATCAGCGTTGAGTTCGAGCCTGCAACGGTTTGTTCTGGAGACGAAGGAGAGCACATGGCGTTCTGGGATTTCTTGTCTTCATTCCGTATTTACATTTTGACTTGTGTTCTGGGATTTTCTGTCTCCATTCCGTATTTACATTTTGACTTGCCTTTTGCTTTTTGAGGTAGTCTTGTTTCTTTGGTCCACTTTTGGGACTTGTACTCCTTCAGTAGTTCTGTACATGTGACTTCTAGGTTCTGGGAGGTATCTTTTGTATATATAGTTTTGGGTTCACTTCCGCCTTCCTCTTATGTGTTCTGTTTATTTATGCTTCGCTTAGTTAAGGATAGTTCCCCCTCAGTCCCATTACTCTCAAGTTCCGGGACAGGATTTGGCTTGCCTACTGGCGGGTTGGTAGGCGTCATCATGGCTCGAGAAATTGGATCATGGCATACAATCAAGCAAAGGAGATGAAATGTGAGAAAATCAAAATAAATAAATATTTAATGAATATAGATTATAACTTAAAGATACAAATGAGAGTAAAATAATTTTAAAAAAAACTCTCTTAATTAATATTTTTTCTAAAAATGTGTAAAAGAAAATACGATAAATAACTTAATACAAAGGAAGGAGTAATTTGTGATAGGTCAAATCTTCATCTTCAACAATGAGTCTGTTTGGAAAGCCACGTGGTAATTGGAAACGGTGTAATTATTAGGACAATAATTACTAGCCCAGTAATTACACTGACTTGTTTGTTTGTCACAGTGTAGTTACACTGTAATTACACATGTACTGTTTGGTTGCACAAGTGTAATTATAAGGTTATATTGAATTTTAAAAATAAAAATTAATTATTTAAAATTAAAAAAATTATATTACACAAATAAGAGCCTTTTTAAATGATATTAAATTGAATATTTAAGATATATATTATCTTTTAAAAATACATAATGAATAAACATATGTTCTTAACTAATATTACAAAAAACAATTGAATTATATTTTTCAATTTAGTATATTTTAATTAAATTAATCATAAATTTAAAAGTACAAAATTTCCATGAACATCATGAAATGCATGTTTGACAAAAAAAATTAATATTATAAATATAATGTCATAAAATTATAAAACATTTGACTAAAAGATAATCTATCAAGTCTAACATAAAAAAAATAGCTTGCAATGTAAAATATCGAGACAATACTCCTAAAACAAATGAAATTGAAAATATAAAATAAGTCTTAAATTCAAAACAAAAAAAATTAACATAATACTCTTATGTCAAATTTTCACATAACATACATAAATATGATTTAAAATAAAAGGAAAGCGTAAGTCCATAACTTTATTCAACAATGAATTCTACTTTAATTTAAAAATTAGAATACTAAAAAAATTATACTAACGATTCTTTTTAGATAATACGAAAAAATTGTATGGAATCACATGAAGTAAGGTTGAGAATAAGAAGGAAACAAAATATAAATAATATAACAAAAAAATTAGAAATATTAGAATAATAAAATTTATTTCAAATAATAAAATAAAAAATACATTAAAAACGAAAAAAATTAAAATACAAATAAAAGGAAGAAATTAAAAAGTAATTAGCTTGTAATTACACCATTTAATTACCAACAATTCACAGCCTCCCCTTGTGAATTGTAGAGTGTAATTACACCCTGCCAATTACACTCAATTGTCTGCTGACTAGATAATTACATGGCCAACCAAAGAGGACAAACAATGTAATTACACTTAATTACACCGAATCCAATTACCAGCGTGGCTTTCCAAACAGGCCCTAAGTGCTAACACGAACTTCAACATAAACAATTATGAGATAAAAATTTAATTTGGACAATAACACATTATTACATGGTCAAAGCTTTCAATAACACTTACCCATTCTTTTAATTAAGTGTTTGATATTTACTTGGAGATGTGTGGTTAATTTAAATTCGTGTCACAAAAATTTACTTTAAAGGTAAATCACTCTCTAATAGATATAGTCTAGCTATAGTAATATTTATGATAGTCAATTTTGTGTTGGAACTAACTTTTTAATGTTATAATTCACCTCTCTATAATAATTTTTAATCAAGGGTAAAAGGATCATCATTATCACAGAATACTCTTAAAACTTACCCCTCTATAACAACTATATTAATATTTTACTATTTCTCATTTTTCGTTATTGATAATTTATATCATAATAAAGAAAGTATTATAAAAATATAAATTCTAAGAATATTAATAATAGATTTAGAGATTTTGACCAAATATTTTGAAAAAAATTCAAGTAAGGCTATCAAATATCTTTTTGTTGAAAGTTTGAACTAAAATCATTGTCAATTCAGATATTGTATTACTATTAAGAGATTTGAATTTATGAAATAAGTATTTGAATTTCAATACTGCAAACACTCTAATTAATGTTAACTTTACATTTCAGAAGAATGAAGGTGAAAGTGACTCACAATTGAATTATGCAAGAACGTTGGAAAGTTTGATGTATATCATAAACAGTATGTGATCAAATATAGCATGTGCTATTAGCAAATTCAATCGGTTCACAAGTAATTCCAGTCAAACTCACTAGATGTCAATGGAATTAGTTCTGGGGTATCTGAAACATACACAAGACTTTGCATTATACCAACTATCCCTTCTTGATTGAAGAAAATAATGCAAATTGGATCACCAGATCAAATGAAGTAAATTCATAAGTGAGTATATATTAATCCTTAGTGGAGGAGCAATCTCCTGGATATCATCCAAACAGACATGTATCACTTTCACTACAATAGAATCTGAATTTAGTTGCTTTAGATAAGACCGATGAAGAAGATGAATGGATACAAAATTTCTTAGAAGATATATCATTCTGACCCAAACCTTAGGACTTATATGCATTTATTGTGATTGTCAATGAGCAATAGATAGGGCAAGGAGCGTTATGTACAACAAAAAAACTCGTCACATACGATGAAGTTATAATACCTTGAGACAATTACTCTCTAATAGAATTATCACTATTGAATATGTAAATTCTAGAGATAATATGTCAGATCCACTTATAAAAGGCCTAGCTAGAGGAACAATGAATATGATCTAAAGAAATGGGTTTAAGACTTAGGACAAGTCATCATGACGGTAATTCTACCTAGCAAACTGGATCCCAAGTTATTTGACAATGTCAAATCAGTAGGTGTTCATGGCTGAAACAAACACAGTTGTAAGCACAATAGATGTTAAATGATTGATTGTGCGACATGTGTTTTTCTAGGTATATATCAAAATTTGACAGTTCAAGAATATCAAATCTACAGATTGACTGAGTATGTCCAACATATGTTCACAATAAAAAAAATTAAAGAAAAATCTACTTATCTAGATGTAACTAATCCTTGCTTGTAAAGTATACACTCGTAAGTGCATTTGTCTATGTTATAGCTATTCTCCATTCATGTGGAGGATTGTTTGGTCGAGTATAAATTAAATGAGAAATTGAGGGAACACATGCTTTGGTGAAAGCATTTCTCCCTCACCGGTAGTGAAAAGAGAAGTTCAAGTGTTTAAATAAGAAAACACTTATACTTGTTGTTAAAAGAATTGAAAAGAGGTTCCCTCACGTCGTCTCCTGCTAGCTCGACTTTGGCTTTGAAAAATTACCGATCAAGAGATTTATTTTTGGGAAAATTTTTCTTTGATTATTTAAATTAAATTTGCCAAATATCCAATCCGAACTAGATCCGTGCGCAACCCAATTAAGTTTCTTTTACCGAGTTTCATTTAAATATCGCGCCCATTTTTTTCTTAGGTGACTGATCTAAAAAGGTTGCAAACTTTCAAAAACAGTACTTTCATGACTATAAATACATTTGATTCCTCGAAATTTTGCTTATGAATTTGTTGAACTTCAAAATTTCTTCTTCTTCTACATAATTTTTTTTTTTTGGGGAAGTTCTCCCTTTGTTTGCAGTAAAGTGTTTGGAAGCAGATAAGGTTGAAACTCTTTTTGTTAAAGGTAAATCGCCCAATAATACTAACAAGTTATGTAATCAACCCTTATCCTCCTCCCCGTATGTTAACAATAGTCATGCTCTACCACTATCTTGTACTAACGCATATTAAGCTATAATATATACTATCCTTTTGTACCTAAATAAATTAATTATTTTTGTGTTAGTTTTAAAAATCTAGTTTAGTAAATTAGAGTTCTGTTAGAAAATAAAATTCCTATATGTTATGTTTGTCCTAGTCTTTAGGAAGTAATTTAAACGTGGGCAACTTTCTAGTTTTAGGATTGTAGTTCCTAATTTTTAGCTTCAAGTTGTTTTAGCATATAAAGAATTGTATTGGTAGCTCTTTAGTCATTCAGTCAAAAAACAACTCCTTCAATTATATTGCTTTTCTCTTTTATATCGTCTTTCAACTTACATATATATATTTCTAGATTCTGATTTTTCTATCAGTGGTATCAGCGCCAGGCTAGATTATAAAAAGAAAAAGAAGACAAACAGAGAAATATACAGTAAGTTTATGGCTTCAGAGAGAAATTACGTGCAAGCAGCTATTGCGCGTTTTGATGGTCACTATGACCATTGGAGCATTTGAAGGCAAAAAATTACCTTTTTAGTCTGTTGAACGTCCCATCTTAGAAACTATTATTTGCAAAGAAACTTCTAAAGATATATGGGACTCCATGAAAAAGAAATATCAAGGCACTGCTAGAGTGAAGCGCACACAGCTTCAAGCCTTGAGAAGGGATTTCGAGACCTTGTAGATGAAGAAAGGAGTCTGTAATGAGTTATTGTGCTAGAACAATGGAGATTAGCAACAAAATATGATTTCATGGTGAGAAGATGAACGATATCACAATTGTTGAGAAGATATTACGCTCTTTGACGCCGAAGTATGATTATGTTGTTTTTTCCATTGAGGAGTCAAGAGATATAGATGAGTTGTCGCTTGACGAATTGCAAAGCTCCTTATTGGTGCACGAGCAGAAGATGAATCAAAATTCAACTTCTGATGAGCAAGCCTTGAAGGCGTCTACTTTTATTTCTTCCAATTATAGAGGAAGGGGTAGAGGGAGAGGGAGAGGGAGAGGGAGAGGAGATCGAGGTAATAGAGATGGAGGCAACAAATATGACAATGGAAATTTTAGAGCCAATGATGACTACGACAAATGTAGAGGGAGAGCTTTTGACAAATCCAAGATAGAATGTTATCGTTGCCATAAATTTGGTCATTATCGTTCTGAATGTCGTACAAGGCTGCCTAATGATAAGGAAGAAAAGTCAAATTTTGTTGAGAATAAGGAAGGATAAACCTTGTTAATGGCGATTCATGCTGAAAACGAGCCTGAAGAGCAAACTATTTGGTATGTGGATACTGGTTGCAGTAACCACATGACTGGAAGTAAGTCTTCTTTTGCTGATTTAAATGAAAACTTCCGGTCTATAGTTAGTTTTGGTGATCTTTCAACAGTGAATGTGATGGGAAAGGGTAATATAAAGATTAGAACAAAAAATGGGTGTGTCGAAATCATATCTAATGTGTTCTATGTTCCTGCTTTGAAAAGCAATTTGTTAAGTGTCGGTCAACGGTTAGAAAAGGGATATGTGATCATCTTAAGGAATGATACATGCAAAAAATTTTATCCTTCCAAAGGAATTATTGCTATTGTGAAAATGAGTCAAAACAGGTTGTTCCCTTTAAAGATTGAAAATGTTCAATCTTGCTCTATGGTGGAAGTGAAAAACCCTTCATGGTTGTGGCATTTTTGATATGGTCACTTGAACTTTGGTGGCTTGAAGATCCTTCAAAGGAAGAGTATGGTGACGGGGCTTCCTAAAATTGTTGTTCCCTCCCAAGTTTGTGAAGAATGTGTTGTTGGCAAACAACATCGTTCTCAGTTTCCCAAAAGTAAGTCTTGGAGAGCCAAAGAGGTATTGGGGTTGGTACACTCGGATATTTGTGGGCCAATAACACCAATCTCGAATGGAGGCAAAAGGTATTTTATTACCTTTACTGATGATTATTCCAGGAAGACTTGGGTGTATATTCTGCAAGAAAAGTCAGAGGCTTTTAATATATTTAAAAGCTTCAAAGCTCGTGTGGAGAATGAGACTGGAAGGACCATTAAGAACCTTCGAACAGATCGCGGAGGAGAATATTGCTCTAAGGTATTTGATGTTTTCTGTGAGACTCATGGCATTCGTAAAGAGCTCACAACAACATATACACCACAGCAAAACGGTGTGGCAGAGAGGAAGAATAGAACTATTCTCAATATGGTTTGTAGCTTGTTGGCTCAAGGAAGAGTTCCAAAGGAATTTTGGTCGGAAGTAGTAAATTGGAGCATTCACTGAATAGAAGTCCCACTTTTGCTCGTCGAGATATGACACCTGAGGAAGGTTAGAGTGGAAGGAAACCGGCAGTAGATCACTTTAAAGTTTTTGGTCCCATTGCTTATGCACATGTTCCAGAAGCCAAAAGAAAGAAGCTTGATGATAGAGGTGAGAAATGTGTTTTTCTTGGTGTAAGTGAGGCATCCAAGTCATACAAGCTACTCAATCCATTGACAAAGAAGGTTGTGACCAGCAGAGACGTATTTTTTTATGAGGAGAACACTTGGGATTGGAATATACATTAATCTACTCCAATCTTAACTAATAATGAAGTCGAAGAAGCAGTTGCAACAGCCAAAATTTCTGAAATTTCTACTGAAGCAGCTGATGAAACTTCACCATCAATTTTGGAAGAAACTGTTGCAACAGATCCGCCTCTTCGTCGTGCTCACAGAAGGGCCGCATGGATGATGGATTATGAAGTAAGAGGAATTAATGTTAATGAAGATGTTTCCAACTTTGCATTGTTTGCAGATTGTGATCCTACAACTTTTGAGAATGCCGTCAAAGGGGGGAAATAGAGGAAAGCTATGGATGATGAGATTGATGCTATTGAAAGAAATAGCACCTGGGAATTAACAAATCTTCTGAAGGGGCACAAAACCATAGGTGTCAAGTGGGTCTATAAGACGAAACTCAAAGAAGATGGTGAAATAGACAAGTATAAGGCGTGACTGGTGGCTAAGGGATACACGCAAGAACATGGTGTGGACTACACAAAAGTATTTGCTCCATTTGCAAGGCATGACACCATCAAAATGATAATTGTTGTGGCGGCACAAAATTTGTGGCCTATCTTTCAGTTGGATGTCAAATCAGCTTTCCTAAATGGATACTTGGAGGAAGAGGTATTTATCGAGCAACCTTCTGGTTACATTAAAATTGGAGATGAGCATAAGGTATACAAGTTGAAAAAGGCTCTTTACGGACTAAAACAAGCTCCGCGAGCTTGGTATAGTCGCATTGAGGCTTACTTTCTAAAATTTGGTTTCCAGAAATGTCCATATGAACACTCTCTTTTTGTTAAAATTGGAGAATCTGGAAAAATGCTCATAGTGTGTTTATATGTTGATAATCTTATATTTACTGGGAATGATAGTGTCATATTTTCTGATTTTAAGAGATCTATGATGGATGAATTTGAGATGTCTGATCTTGGTAAGATGCATTATTTTCTTGGTTTAGAAGTAGTGCAATTTGTTGATGGGATATTTGTTTCCCAAAAGAAATATGTGCGGGCAATTTTAGATCGATTCAAGATGAAGAATTGCAATCCCGTCGATACTCCAATTGAGTTTGGTTCGAAGCTAAACAAAATTGGAAGAGGAGATATGGTAGACAACACACTCTACAGGAAAATTGTAGGTAGTTTGATGTATCTTACTGCTACAAGGCCTGACATCATGTATGTTGAAGTCTTATAAGCAGGTATATGGAGAACCCGACAGAAATTCACTTGCTAGCTGCCAAGAGAATCCTTCGCTACTTACAATGAACTAAGGATTTTGGTTTGTTCTACAAGAAGGGTGAAAAATCGATAGCGATTATGTAGGAGATCAAGACGATAGAAAGAGCACTTCAATCTATGTTTTTGTGCTAGGCACAGGGGTTGTTTCATGGTCTTCTAGGAAGCAAAAAATTGTCACTTTATTTACTACTGAAGCGGAATTTGTTGCTGCTACAGCTTGTGCTTGTCAAGCTGTTTGGTTGGGGAGAATTCTTGAAGAACTACAATTCAAACAAGAAAGAGCAACTACAATTTTCTGCGACAACAATTCTGCCATTAAGCTGTCAAAAAATTATGTTTTACATGGAAAAAGCAAACACATCGATGTGAAGTATTATTTTCTGCGAGATCTCAATAATGAAGGGACAATAGAGCTGCAATACTGCCAAAGTGAAGACCAATTGGAAGACATTTTTACTAAACCTCTCAGGTTTCTCCCTTTCCAAAAGCTGAGAAAGTTGATGGGAGTCAATACAATGGATGAGTTCAAGAAGCTGAAGTTAAATTGAAGCTTGACAGCTTTCAGTTTAAGGGAGGGTGTTAGTTTTAAAAATTCAGTTTAGTAAATTAGAGTTCTGTTAGAAAATAAAATGCCTATATGTTATGTTTGTCCTAGTCAGGAAGTAATTTAAACGTGGACAGCTTTCTAGTTTTAGAATTGTAGTTCCTAATTTTTAGCTTCAAGTTGTTTTGGCATATAAAGAATTGTATGGCAGCTCTTAAAACAACTCCTTCAATTATATTGCCTTTCTCTTTTATATCGTCTTTCAACTTACACATATATATTTCTAGATTCTGATTTTTCTATCATTTTGTGCATTTTATTGTTGTTGAGTGGGTAAAATACAAAGGAAGGGATCATTGTTAACTTTGTTTTGCAAACTAAAGATGAGTCATAATCAAAAAATTAAAGAGGGCGACTAAATAGGAAAAATATCTTGGCATGGCATTATTTTTTTTAAAAAAATAAGTGGAAAAGAGTAAAATGGCACTGTGTCTGTACTTACACGATAAGCCTGGTGATATGCTCGAATGTTCATGACCTTAGGGCTTTTACTCTACTCTCTCTTTACTTTTTTTTATTTTTAGGTACCAAAATATCTGAAAAAAAGAAAGATTTTCCATTTTCACAAAAATTAAAAGATAAGTTGGAGGTTTCATCATGGGGACTTATAGTTGCTTTTTTTGGTCTAAAAATGAGGGTTGAAGAGCATTTATCATATATTTAAAATTTTCTGGTTTGGATTTGCTGATTATGGCTTTGGAGTTTTCAAAGTTGTGATATAAGGAAGCAGAGATTTGGGTAATATTCTTCAACTTTGAACTTAGCTGCTCCTTAGAGTTGCCCTTTTTTCACATTTTTGGTTTTTTGTAAATTATAGCTAACTTGTTGAATGTGTTCAAGATGCTACAACAATTCTTTATCTTGGAAAATTTGTTTTTTCTCCAATGCCATTTTAGATAATCATTGAAGATATTTTGCCGATTTGAAGATAAAAGAAAGGATTTTTATTCATAATTTGATTTTATGTGAAACAAGGAGCTGATCTACCCTTGAAGGAGTACAAAACTCTCAGATCCAACAGTTGTCTAGATTTCATGTTTTCTATTCAAGAAACAACAAATGGTAAATGAATATATTGTATTGTTGGTGTTGTATACAGACACAAACACCAAAACAACAACATATAATCATCTATTTTATTATTGGAACTTAACTCCCACTGGAAATAGTTTATTTTTTTAATTAAATAAAATTGTCATTCTTTATTTTATTTTATTTTGGTTGTGTAGTTATCTTCTCTCTTTTTGAGAATAGCAATAACAAAATTGTCGTTCTTTAATTACACACACAAAAAAGGCACTCCACTCTATCCTCCAAAGACTTTTCTTTTTCTTCTTCTTCTTCTTAGATTAGCTACCTATTTATTTAGCTTTTACTCATAAACCCATCTGTCCAAAAGTTTATATCTAAAGCCCTATGAAAAGCTAGAGCATTTGATGCTTCTAAAAAAAAATTTAATTTTGTGGGCTTGTTGATTTTTTGTGGCTATGGTTTTGACTGTTTTCCTACAGTGTAACAGGGCTGTGATGCTGAGATGACACAGGTCTTTGTTTTTTAAAGCACTGCAAAAAGAAGCCTTCTTTTCTCTCTACTTCTGACATTTGAACAAGCCCTATCTGTAGTTGAATGTGATATATCAGACCTCAAAAACCACTTTTTTTTTTTTGACTTCTCTTTACATGTGTGTACTCATATGGATTTATCATTATAAAAGTCTTAAGTAGTGTGTAATCATGATTAATGCAAAGGACATCTACAGTCCTCCAAGCCCAAGAAGGTACCCCCTACACCAGCTCATAGTTTTATCTACTTGTATTTTTTTTTCTCCATCTTTGAACCCTAATTCAAGTCCCAAATCCACATAGAAAAAAAAAATACCCTTTTGAACTCAAGAAAATTTGGTTAAACCAATAAATTTTGAAAGGTGGGTGTTTTCTTGATTTTGATTTTTTTTGTTTGTTTGTTTGAGAAAGGTATGAAAGTGGTAGTATGGAGATGGAGGAGATTCAAACTGATGTGTGCAAGTTTCCAAGAATGAGTAACAAGGAGGATGAGCAGTACCAACAATATGATGTAGATGATGCAGGAGAAGTCAAAAAGAGTAGTGGACTTGGTGGGATTGTGAAGTTTTATGGTCGGCCTTCATCAAGAATTGTTAGAGTTTCTCGTGCATCTGGAGGGAAAGATAGGCATAGCAAAGTATTGACTTCAAAGGGGTTAAGAGATAGACGTGTTCGCCTTTCTGTCAATACAGCTATACAGTTCTATGATTTGCAAGACCGTCTAGGCTGTGATCAGCCCAGCAAGGCTGTCGAATGGCTGCTAAAAGCGGCCGCTCCTTCTATTGCTGAGCTTCCACCTCTTGAGGCATTTCCAGATACACTGCAGCTCAGTGATGAGAAAAGGTCAAGTGAGCCGGGTTTTGATTCAGCTGATGTGGAAATGGATGATGATCTTAATTATAATCAGCAGCAGCAACAACAACCTTGTTGTAGCAATTCTGAGACTAGTAAAGGTTCTGGATTGTCACTTTCCAGATCTGATAGTCGGCTCAAGGCACGGGAGCGAGCAAAGGAAAGGGCCACAGAGAAAGAAAAGGAAAAAGAAAACAAGTCTTGTATTGTTGCTCAACACCACCAAAACATGCATCCTAGCTCGTCTTTCACTGAGCTATTGACGGGTGGTATGAGCGATAACAACAACAGCAACACAAGTCCTAATGGCTCCATTCACCAAAACACACCAAGGCAATGGTCTACAAATCCGTTGGGGTATTTTACCTCAGGATTATTAGGCCCATCAGCTACTCGTGGAATAGACAACTCTAGTGGCCAAATTTACTTGGGAAATCCTCTACAGCCATTAAGACCAGTGTCTTCACCAATGTTTAGTATTACGGGTGAGCATCGACCCGAGCTGCAGAATTTCCCATTTGGTGGTGACAACCTAGTCCCGGGTGTTACCTCCAGTAATACTAATACTAATAACGAGTACAATTTGAACTTCAGCATTTCTTCAACATCTGGTTTCAATAGGGGGACCCTTCAGTCCAATTCTTCCTCTACTTTGCCTCACTACCAGAGGTTTTCTCCCACAGACGGATCATATCTTGGTCCCACAACTGAATATGATCCTCGTCTACACCTCTTCTATGGAAATGGCTATGACCACGGCCATGGACATTCAGATCAGAAAGGAAAAGGAAAGAACTAAACTAACATCAACTTCCATGGTAAATTTTCAGTTCTTTAACTCACATTCTACATATAACCCAATTTTTACCTTCTAAAAAAGACTCCATTTTTATTACTTACTACTATTATTTACTTACTAAATGTGTTGTTTAGTAGGTTTATAGATTTCTTGGTTTCATAAAAAGTTACAATTGGGGCATGTGTTTATTTGTTTTTTTATGATAAGGTGCACGGTTCCCTGGGAATAGGTTATCGGCTGAGTTGTCTGTTTGTTTGGTTTCCTTGTTGCTTAGCATGTTTGTAGCCATGGACAGGTGTTAATTAGCTGGGCTGAAAGGGCACTTTAACAATGGTGGAGGGGTTATAGTAGTCTATAAGACTAGATACTACTTTTTTAAATCCCTATTTAATTTTTGTTTGTCTTTTTAGTTTACTGGATAAACACCCAACACTTGTCACTTCAACGGCGCTCTTTCTCTTCCTAACTAGGGTTGGGGATTCTCCATTTTTAGCTAGGTCAAATAAAATCTACTCTATATTCATTAAATCAACTCAATATTTTCAAAAATTATTTATATTATAGTTTGTACTAATTCTTTTCCTATTTTAGGATGAAAAATACATTTTAAAAATTTTGGTCAAAGTTCGCATGGTTTTAATTGACAGCTAAAATGTGGGCTTTCAGCTACCTCCCACTAGCACAAATAACTTACAGATAACTTATAGATAACTTGTAATTCTATCTATCAAGACTTGTAAATTCGAACATGTAAACATATAGAGGGTGTTTGGATTGGCTTATAAATTGCTCAAATCTATTTTTAAGTCCATTTTTTTTTCAAGTGTTTGACAAATATAGAAATAACTTAAAATATGTCAAAAATGACTTTAAATAAGTTGAAAATCACTTAAAATAAATTGAAAACCAATTAAGTTCGACTTTTTTTTATTTATTACTTAAAAGCTACTTTTTTTAAGTCAATCCAAACAGACTCATAATTTTCAACTCATTTTGTTAACCATGAACTCATAGCCTTGAATGAGTAGGCCCTATATATTACTCTCTTTTTTTGTTTATTTGTCTAATATTGACTTGGCACACTCCTCAAGAAATAACAAATAAAATGACAAGTTTTCTATATCATTATTTGTGTATAATAAATTCAATATTTTGGAAATACAATTAATACCAAGGATAGATTAGAAGTTAACTGATAAATTATCTCTTAATTTTCTAAATTGAATAGACAAGAATGGATGTAAATATTAATTGAATCAATAAGAGTATATATATATATTTAGTATAGTAAACAAATAAAAATAGACAAACGGAGCATGTAGTAAGATCAATTTATGGCAGCCCTTTTGCAGAGAAAACTATAATAGCTGGCTGGTAAGACAGTAAGAATTGTTTTAACGTATTAACTCTATAAGACTGTAAGAACTGTTTTTGTGTATTATATGAGTATTTGATTGCATTTGAAATATATATAAAACAAATATTTTGATTCTTTCTGAAAAAGGGAAAGAAAATAAATATTACATACCAAAAGACTTAAGCTAAGTTGCTCGGACTTTTCAAAAATATTGTTGTATCATGTTAGATGCTTTAATAATACACTATTTTTGAAGAATCCGATATGCAACCATCGATATTTTTGAAGAGTTTAAGCAACGATGGTTTATATGTGATATGATATTTATATTTATTTTTTTGACAAAAATGATATTTATATAAGTATATAAAAGCATGTCTTTATTAGAGGTAAAATTGAAGTTAAAGGAGGTTTAGACATAGAAAGATACTCTACTATTCTTTGTTGGAACAGTCTAAAATACAATAATGTCATATGAAATGAAATAAAGTACTCTCTCCATTTCATATTAAGTTAATTTTTGAGGTGTTTCACACCCTTTAGAAAAAGTAGATTAAGACATAAATTGAATCTAGTTTTTCATTTTTATCCTTATTAATTATTGTCAAATTTATGATTAAAATAACTAAATATTAATTAATCACTAATCCCAATACTAACTAATGAAGGGTAAAATTGGGAGAACACTGTAAATGTAGTCTTGAAAACTGAACAATTAAGTTAATTTGAAAAATGAAAAATGCCTCAAAAATTAACTTAATATGAAATGGAAGGAGTATTACAACATCACACTAAACATATGAAATTATTGTAAAACGCATCAAAGTCTGAATTTTGGTCATTACAGAGTAAAACATTAAATGTTTATTGGATGAGATATCATAAATAGAGAAAAAAAGATGTAGGTAAGGTATAATTCCAATATATTATTTATAATGTTGGCTTGACATAATTTTAAATGATGAAATATTAATTAATGAGGATTTATTAAGGGCCTCAACTTATTTGAAACTTATGTATAGTTATTACTGTTGCTAAAATGTCCAATTAAATTTACTTGTAAATGAAAAGTTGAAATAACTAATTACAACATACAATTACATGTTTCTTATAAAAAAAATGATTACATTATTGAGGCAATGGAATATCTCAATATTTGTGTCTTTTGTTTAATATAATTAAGGGAGAGAGCTTAATGGATAGGTAGGAGAGTAGATATAGCTAGTTATTCATAAACAATGATCTAAGCTAACTAGGGAAACATTGTAATACTAATCTAGTGAAATGCAAGAATAATATGTGGCAACCGTTTGGACATGAATCGATTGATATTTGAAAAATAATAATTTAAAGTTGAGCTAAAAAAAAGAAGAAGATGTTTTGAAGATAAAATCAAGTTCATACACGATGTGAAATGAAACTGTTTAGTGTCTTTATTTTCTTGGTGCAAACAAAACTGCATAGAGGAAGTAGATGAACTGATAGGTTTCTTTGGTGCTTCGAAAAATTTAAAGTTTAACCTTTATTATCTTTGTAATTTTTGAAAGTGACCAACATTCCTTAATGTTGAAGAATACAACATTATTGATTATTTTATAAAAAAAAAACATTTTGATACTTTTAAAATTTGATTTTCAAACTTCTAAATTTCATATTTCAAGTTTGAAATAATAGATAAATTTGAAAGCAAATAGTTGTTCGTGAAAATCTCCATTATTTGTTTTTTAAAATATGTGTAGATATTCTTTTGCTTCTTTCCTTGCCATTTTTCATTTTACAACCAAAATATGGAATTCTATTGAAATCTTAATTACCTCCTTTAATTTATTTTGCCTTTTGCTTTTCCTTGGATATCATTAAGTATGAGCATCTAGTGTCTATGGCTAGAGTCTAGCTATTGAAGTGTTTTAATATTTGGTCAAGTCCTTGTGATATAACTTACTTGTATCTTATTTGCTTAAACTTTTGGCTATAAGTATTTGTAATAATGAAAAGTAGTTGGTATTTAATTAATTATGTGCCTAAGTTCATCTAAACATCTGTTATTAAAAATATAATTAATACTCTTGAGACTCAAAGTCATCCTTTAAATAAGTGCCCATTAAACTTTTATTTGCACTTTACAGTATATGATAAATAAGGTTAAGGAGGGAATGGAACAAATAAATCTTGTTTCCATTCATTTTGTGGGGCCAACCCAACATTTGATTGGTTACTCTGTCTCTCTTTCTCATTTCAAATTCAAACACACCAATTCTAAGAAAGTGCAGGTGATTTTAAGCTATGTTGCTTGATTTTAAAAAAAATATATTATAACATTTGTGTTGGATTCTTCAAAATGATACTCTCACTGATGTGACATTGTTTGACTTGACACGGTGTTTAAGAAAAAAATGAAGACTTTTGGAATTTGTCGTCCAAAACAATCCTTAGATATTAGTGTGATTGTAAATCATTTCATTAGGGATAAAAGGAGAATTTTAAAATTAAATTATTTCTAATTATAGTACGGTAACATTCTTTTTGGGACAAACTTAAAAAGAAAGAGTGCCACTTAAATTGGAATAGAGTGAGTACCAATTTCGAAGGATCTAACATATCTCTCGACATTACTGAAGACTACTAGCAACATAAGTTTTAAGTAAGGTTTGTTAAATAAAGTGAATTATTTCTTGAGTAGTATTTAGGGACTAGCAAGTGTGTTAAATTTTCCATTATAATGATATGTATTGCTCTTCTCTTGAGTATTATGTTCTCAACGTTAAAAATACTGTGTGTGATTATTATCTTAACTTGCTCTTATTAGAGTATTTATCATGAATATTATTCCTGCATGTGATTATTATTTGCCAACACATGCTAGCTAGCATTTTCCAACTAATGATATCCATGATCATGTCCTATGTTGCTCGGACTTTTCAAAAATGTCGATGGGTGCATGTTGAATCCTCTAAAAATAGTGTGTTTTTAAAGGATTCGACACGGGTGCGGCAATATTTTTGGAGAGTCCGAGCAACTTAGATCATGTCACATGAGTTGCTAATTGTTGCACTATTCAGGATGTTGTCATGTTCTTAGTTCAAGTGACAAAGATTGAATGATTTGTTACTTAGGTCAGTGGTACGAGCAATACGATGCGAACTAAATCTGATATTTAAGTGAAGAAAGATAGGACTGACCCATTATATATTCATCTTGTTTTGAACCGTGTGCTACTTGTTCTTGGTTATTACTGTAAAAAAAAATGAGATGCCTTAGTAGTACTCTGCGAGTAATGTATATTGTTACATTTCGCAGAAAATTTTCCAATTGTTGGAGAAAGATCAATATTGGTGAATACATCAAGAGCACATTCTGCGAGTTCAACTGAATTCATTCTTTTTGGCTTGACTAATGACTACGCTAAATAAAAATAAAAATTGTATCCATACATGTTTCTAGTGAAGTGTGCAGGTCAAAACCAATTTCTTGTGCATCATTGTTAAAATTCATATTTATCTTCAGATAATGATCAGTCGAAGTTGGTTTACATATTCAAATTTCATTTCTCAAAACCTGTTTTTACTGCTAACCAACCTGATATTTGTCACCCATAATTGATTCAGGCAATTGAAGATGGAAGCAGTCCCAAAGGAAGCAATGTTTTTCTGTGCAACAAGCTTATATATTACTACTACTATGCTTCTTAATTCCTTATTCTGTGTTATTCATTTTGAGTACTATCTTATTTCTATGGGTGAAATCCCTTTGTTTGCTTCTTCTTGCCCGACTTCAGTTCGAAACTCAGCAAGTTTGAGTGTGTTTTTGTGACATCTCATTTGTATTGAAGATTTTACCCTCATTTGAATTTTATGATTCTGCACTAACCATTGCTTGAGGAGGACATCATGTTTGATGGATTTTACCAAACTTGAAATGCCCCGCATTTAAGGGCCCGTTTGGCCATAGATTTCCCAAATAATATTTGGGGAAAAACTTGGCAAATAGTGTTTGTCCATACAATTTGCCATTATTTGGCAAATATTTTTGGCAAATATCCCAAATTCCCAAATACTAGTTTTTTTGCTAGTATTTGGGCCAAATCTCATTATTTGGGATCTTTTGAAAATTAAAATTTTACCCCAAACTTTTATCTTTTACAAAAACACCATATATAGTAGTTGTTTGTGTTGTATTACATAATTTTTCACGTGAACATCAAAGTAGTGATGAAATATTTAGTGAATATTAAATCTATATATATATATATATATATAGATAAAGTCCGTTGATATATATATATATAAAGTCTGTTGATGTGACATAGCTCATTGGCCAGTATTATTATTTCTCTAATTTCTCATAATTTTGAATTTTTTTCTTCAATTTCTGTTAAAAAGTTTTTATAAAAAATTACTCTTTCTTTATTATTAGCATTTATTGCAGTTAATGAATAATTCCAATACTATTTAACAATTATTTAATTGAAGAAATTACGTGCTATATTAATAAGGAAAGGGAGTAATTTTACCATGTTATTAATAAGGGAAGCGAGTAATTTTATCGTGTTAATAATAAGGAAAGGGAGTAATTTTACTTGCTGTTACATTTGGAAGGAAAAATTATTTTAAATAAATGCAATAAATGCTACTAATAAAGAAAGAGAGTAATTTTTATTAAAACTTTTTAACAGAAATTGTTGGTATTATATTACAAAATAATTGGAATTAACTATATATTTAAAATTTAAAATTAAATTAGCAGTAACACAAACGTTAGTACTACGTTTTAATTTTTTAAAAAGACGTTAGCACTATATTTTAATTTTTTTTAAAAACGTTAGCACTAATTACAACACTTCATTTTTTTTTTAATAATTGCAATATTAATGATTATATTTAATTTCTAATAGCTATTTAAACTCTGTTAATCCTCAATATTTTTCTAAGCATATTCTCCCCACAACTAATTAAATTCATTTACTTGTTGTTCCTTTGAGAAATAAGAGGCTATTCCTTAAGGCTTGAAATACATAATCATTCTTTATTCCATTAATAATTTCCCTGTTCTCTGTGATTTCTCTTCTTTTTTTAAACAAAAAAAACCTCTAACTATAGATGTTAAAATTGTGGAGTGATATTCAGCCGAAAGTATATATTTATATTGCATTATTACTTTATATTTTATGCATAATTGTATTGTTACCTCATTTTTTTTGTGTTTTGAGCTTATTATAAATTTTATGTGTACAGAAAATGTGTCGAACGAACATGATCGAAAAGAGGAGATTTTGGCTCCAATTGAAGCAAAGGTACAAAGATTGAAGGATGACTATGTCCTTACCTCGTGAGAAACATATGCGAAGAAAAAAATAAGAGATTTAAAGTCAACTGAGCTCGCCACTGGTGTTCCCAAGTACAAGCCGATAAGGATTATCTCAATGAATTTGGATTAGTTATTTGATTCCTAATGAAGTTTTATTGTTTTATTGTTTTATTTTTAGTGAAAGAAATTTCCGGAAAACAAATATTTTGTACTATCTAATAAAAGAAACAAACCTACTACTATTAGAATCACATACAAAAATTCGTATTTAAAAATGAAATCTTTTTATATATTTTTCATTTTTTAAAGAAGATATAATAATAAAAAGAATACCATTCATCTATATTTCATGAATATATATAATTATTATTTTTTATGCATAAACATGAAGAGTTTCATCATATTTGTTTGACAAAATTTGTATTTTAAAAAATCTTTACTAAATTGATTAATATACCGCGCGAAGCGCGGCTATGTTTTCTAGTGATGATATGGTTGTTGATGAAAATGATGAGCAATTGGCTCAGAGTAACAAAATCATGTGCTTTGTCTACTTCACGATGTATGCAATGATGCTTGTTGCAATTACTCCAAACTACCACATTGCTCTAGTGTCATGGACACTATTTGTTATTGTTGCAACGAAGATTCAATTGACTTGTAATACAAACTTATGGTTAGGTTTGATAGTTTTTAAAACTTATGGGTATAAATCATATTTTTCTAAAAAAGTGAAATATATTTTCCAAATACTATGGCCAAACACATGGTGAAATTTCACCCAAATTTTCACCCAAATAATATTTGCCAAGAATATTTAGAAATTTATGGCAAAACGCTAGCTTAGTTGTGGCAGATTTAGAATTTGAAGTTTGAGTTTCTATATTGATTTTGAGTTAACATACCATAACAGTTGTAATTATAGTCAAACACTTACAGATGTAGTTAATTTTTAGAACATATATAGAGTCTAGATAAAAGTTAATTGATGAAACGGATGCAAGTTAGATAAAAGCTAATGGATGATATTTTCTAGTTGGCATAATGCATAAACATGATAATTAACTTTGTTTCAGTTGATAACTATGCCCTACTTTTATTGTGTACAAGTAGACATTTAAATTTGTATAAAATTAAACAAATAAACACACGTGTCCTACATGACACATAATATTCCTATGATGCCACGTAAGACACAAAATTGTCATGTAGGGTGAATATGTCTATTTGTTCAATTTTATACAAGATTAATTGTCTACTTGTGTACATCTAAAGTTAAAGATCATAGTTGTTAGTTGACGTCAAGTTAATGGTTATGTTTATGTATTAGGGCATTTCCAACCCTATCCTCTATTTTACTCTTCAAATATAGAGTTTTTTATTTTTCCAGACAACCAACTTCAATCCAATTTTCTATTTTACTCTTTAAAAAAGAATTTTTTTTTTCTCTCCTCAATATTATATTATTATTTCTATTTCATTTTATTTTCTTATTTCATAATATAAATCATTTCTTCTTTTGCAAATAATCACTCTATAATCTTTATGTAATACAAAATTTTATTTTATTTTTCAAATTCTTCATGTAATATAAAATTATATTTTATTCTAAATAACATAAATTGCAATAAATATTATATATAATACATATTAAGGAACAATTCAAATAAAAGTGAAATCATTGATGAAATATAATTGCATCATAAATATAGTATTATCATAAAATTTATTTTAAATTTTACATAAATACTCAACTTTCAAGATTATTACGTTATTCTCATAAATGCTAATTCTATTAATGTATTACGGAGTTTAAAATGAGCATTTTTTGTCCTTATTTTTTGTGTGTAGCTAAAAATTATTTAAATTAACAATTTTATCTTGTATCCAATTATTTCGTGTACTAATTTACTTCCCCTACTCCATTTTGAACTATTGCATCAAATATTTTCATGCTCTTTAAAATTAAAAGTGTAGTTTAATAATTTATCACTATAACATAAAAGTCGATTGTTTGAATTATCATGTAAATTTTGTGCATACTTCATAATGAAAAATAATTATAATCTAAATTACATATTTAAAATGACAAAAAAAATTAAATTAGAAAAATTGTTAATTCGGGATGGAAATAGTATACTTATCAATAATATGTTTTAGATGTTATATTACTTAGAAAATAATTACAAATATTAGAGACTTAATTAATAATCTTATATAATATAAATAATATTAAAATAACTTTAAATTACATATTTAAAGTGATCATTTCTTTTCTTTTTTAAATAGAAAAATTATTAATTTGCGGAAATAGTAACTTATTAATAATATATTTTATATGGTATATTACATTAGAAAATAATTACAAATGATAAAGACTCAATTAATAATATAATATAAATAATATTATAATAATCAAAAAGTAAAATAGAGAGGTGAATAGTAGTTCTCTAAATTTGGAGAACTACTATTCACCTCTCTATAATTG
>JAJOOS010005350.1:0-31503 GCA_029582725.1 Solanum chiquidenum | reverse complement strand
CACCCCAAAAGCTAGCTCAAAGGGAGGAGGATTGCCCAAGCCTTATAAGGAGTCCACCCATCTCATTAACCACCGATGTGGGACTTTTGTCATTCTTTTAACACCCCACCTCACGCCCAGTGCTTAGCATCTGGTGCGTGGACAATTTTGATTTTGAGGGCCCCAACATCGGGTGAGACGGGCCCTGCTTTGATACCATGTTAAATTAGGTCTTAGGCCTACCTCACACCCAAAAGCTAGCTCAAAGGGAGGAGGATTGCCCAAGCCTTATAAGGAGTCCACTCATCTCATTAACCACCGATATGGGATTTTTGTCATTCTTTTAACAGGGCCCTAATTACGATTCAACAAAACAAGCAATTTTGTATAAATTATGTATTTGTATAGTAAAGAATTTGTTTAAAATTCAATAATAAGCTACTCCTTTCGTTTCAAAATAAATTATTTTTAGACTAATATTTTAAAATAATTTTTTTAAGAAAACTAAAACACCATTTATTTTAAAATAAAGAAAATAATTTTTTTAAAAAATTAAAATTCTAAATCCAACTCAAAAAAATCATACTCGAAGTCATTTATTGCTTTCGACGGTTCTTTATGGAATGACTTTCTATATTTGTATTTGAGTAGTTGTAGTTTTTATAATTAAGATTAATAAAAGTAGGCTGACTAATGGCGTTAATGGCATGCAACAACACGATTTCATTTGTGTAGATTTATTCAATTATTAATCTATTGCATTTAACAATCTTATAGTATATGTTTGACCATAAGAAATATTCATTTTTTAAAAATAACTTCTTATTATATTTAAAAATTAATATCTAGTCATAAAAGTTCCAAAATTAACTTAAAATTGAATTCGAAATTTGAAAAATAGATTATAATCTATATTCTAACTTTATCTTCGTAATTTCAAATACATTCTCTTCTCTTCTTTTTTTAATATATATAGTTTATCTTCAATTTCAATTTCAAAGGCCTACCAAGTTTTTTTTTAAAAAGATTTATTTTTTAAAATAAAATAAAATAAAGTAGTTATATAATAGTGATGACATGAAATGCAAGTTGCTTTGGTATTATTTATGACAAAAACAATACGTGCAGAGTTTGGACAAATTGATTTTTCAAGTGTCGGTTTGGACGTACAATTATATGCTTCCTCTGTTTATTTATATTAGTTGTCTCTATTATTAAAAAATAATTATTATTTGAAATTATTTATTAGATAAAATTAATAAAGTATTTTTATTTTATTTTACTCTCATAATCAGTATTTTTTTTAAATGTAAATAAGTTTCAAAAAACTTTCTTCTCGAATAAATTAGTAAAATTATTTTTCTTATTTGTTAGTATTTCTTAAAAGTGGAAATGAATGTTCTTTGTCTCAATTTATCTGATACTCTTTATTTATTATTCCGTGTAAAAAAAGAATGACATATATTTTTTTTTATTTGATAAATATTTAATGGCACGATCAATATTTTATTCAGGTTGAATTCCACTTAAAAATCCACAAAGATGTAATTTAAGGGATAACTTGGAATAATGCGAAAATCACATTTCTTAAATTTTGTATCTAATTAAACTATATCATATAAATTAAAATGATGGAAGTAATAATTGGAAGTAATAATAGAAACCGAGAAAATACAAAGTAGCATCAATTAATTATTTATTTATTTCTAATGGAATCCATGAGTTTGGGTCAGAACCCACTAGACACGCCGGTCCACGTTCCATGTTTTCGCTTAAATTTTCCATATTTGAAATGTGTGAATCGATCGGGTTAAGTTATGACTCATTTAAAATATAAAATATAATCGAGAAAAATGTTTTGAGTAGGGTTAAACGAGTTATGTGTCGCAAAATCTTTGTGGTTCCTTTTAATTTTTTGCAAAATAATGTCGTGAAGTACCTAATCGTTTGTCCCGGCCCAAATTCATTAATTGTCTTATTTGATTTGACCTAACAGACTTCATGAATTTTATTTTTTTAATCTGTCATATCATTGAGTCACATTTCTCTCTCATTTTAACGTAGAAATTCATTTAAGATATCATGTGCATATTTTTTTTTTTCCAGAAACCTATATATCTTACTAGCGTAGACGTCTTTCGATCCTTCTCCTTTGATCTGCCTATGTCAATCCACCTCTGTCATGGACGTCACACCACTTATCTCCTAGTCAGGTCCATCAGTTATATTTATTGAAAAGTAATTTTTTCAATACCCTCTAACAACGCTCAATGAATTACCATTATTAAAATTTAATTATCGAGAGATATCCTTCGATAACCCTTCCTCATCGAATTATCATGAATCATTTATAAAGTGGTATATATATATATCAACTCGTTCAAATTTAATTTATTCCATTTGTTTACCATCTCTAACTACATTAGACTTTCCTAAAAGGAAATGGGAAATAAAGGTACTCTTATTGCTCAATGAAGTTATGGGGTCCCATTTTTATTTTATTTTTGTTGTAAAATCTAGAAAAGAAAAGTTTGAATTGTTAGTAATTGCAATGGCACCACCTTAAGGTTGTCGACAATAGTAATTGCATTTGCAACTACCTACTTTTACATTATCATCCACTATATTTGATATTTATTTTAAAATATTAATTAATTTAAATTTGTATCGTATAAGATTTTGTTAAGAGAAATGTATCTTTTCATAATTTTTTTCTTTTTTTACTTTTATGACCTAAATTTATAATCTCTAATTAAAAATAAAAATTTATATTTATTCCATTAGAACTTTTGGTGGTGCAATTCTAATTACAATTACCCACTTTTGACAATTGACAATTAATTAAGTTTCCACCTCTTAATTTTCTCTTTTCTTCTTTTTCCTTTCTCTTTTCCCCCCTTTTTCTTTATCTTTTTTTTCCCCTTTAATCTTTTATCCCTTATTAAGTTTTCTTGGATTTCCATGTGAAGAAACTAGCAAAGCATAAACTCAATTCCTAAATTTCTATTTTTAAATTCATAATTAAGTCTTTTTGGGATTCAGATCATTTGACTTTATGATTGTGCCATTCATATTTAAAATTTTAACACTCCTAAAAAAAATATAACAATAATTTTAGTATAGTCCAAAAAAACCGGAAAAAATAGATATATGCTTGTCCTATCTATATATATCTTTGTAGGTACGATAATGATAGATTTTTGGTTCACGAAATTCATTTTTCAGTCCACAAAATACAACAAAATACTCAAGAAATTCGTTTTTCACTCTTAAATTGTAATAACAACAAAATAATGTGATAACTGAAATAAAATAGACAATAGATGGCGATTATTATCAAAAGTAAAAAGCTACATATATAAGATTAATACTACGATAAATACGATACACCTAGACTACACTAAACCTAATCTCATCAAACAGCAAGTCAAAACTTAATTACTTTAATAACCTCCTACTCTAATCCGCTACGTCCCTACCTTTCCATCTAAGATATCACTCCACAAAAATATCAATTCAATTATTTATGATTGAAATCTAAAAGATTCTAGTGTAGATATTTTTAAGTTATGTCTTGGTCAAAAGATTATTGAGATCCTTCTTGTACTCATCTGACAGATCTAATAGTAATATGAATTCAATTATTTTTCCTTTTTAAAAAAAATTATATTTTGTCTTCTTGACGTTTTTGATCCTCAAATTCTCATGTGCTTTTAATTTAGGACACATAATATAATTTGGTTACACAACTAAGTACTAAGAAGTAAGTTTCTAACTTATATTATCCAAAAATATTTTATTTTGTAGTCAATAAACCAAAGCCTAATTTTAGGTGTCAATATCAAAATTAGGGTGTGGACGTTATGTATTTGGTGGATATAATGGAACGATAGAACGAAAATACACCGCAAATGATAATTATAATTTATTTGAGGAACTTTGATAAAACGAACTTTTCTAGCGTGTTACATTTAAATACAAGTTAGACTTTTTGAAACTCGTAATGAAAAGGCCATTAAATTTTCTATTTTGCAATTAAATTTCTCTCCAGCTCTTATAAAAACGTACATCATCTTCTTCTAAACACAATATCGATATTTTGAGAAAATTATATATTACGATTCAATCAGATTATTCTATTTCATTTATTCTCCATTTCTTTTGCTCTAAAATCCCATAATTTAATGAATCTTTCACATACCATCTTTTCCGTGAATTGATAGGAAGAAAATAATAAACTATATTCACTTGTATAGTCTATTTATCATGTTGGATATGGAATTTGTTATTCTAAAAATTGTTAATTCTTGACTTTTCATGTAGTCGAGAAGGCTTCCTTAATTTGTGTCAATTAGGAAGTTGCCTTTTTATTTTTATTGGTTTTCCAACCAGTGTCTGGTATTTATAGGTCAGATTAAATTTAGATTTGTGCTCGAAAGTTCTAAGGGGTAGAGCGTTTTCTGATAAAAAAGACTCCGTACCTAATAGAACTTGAATCCAAGACCTCTTGGTTAAGGATGAAAAAATACTTATCATTCCATCACAACTTTCGTCGGTGGAAGTTGCCTTTTTAGATTATTTTTTTTGAGTGTTATCTATTTTTATTTTATTTTCCCATTTCTTCCTTGGCCCCTACTACTATTAAATTTTAAAAAATAAATTGTCTCTCTTTTATTTAGGTGGGCCAGGGTGATGTTGTGGATCACTGTGCCAACTGCCCCTCACTTGTTTTTATCATTAAAAAAGTTATAATCTTCGAAAAGAAAAAGAAATTGCTGTGTGGTGAAAATATTTTCAACCAAAAACTCATAAATAGAAAAAGATCACTTGATAGAGTGTCTATATTAATGTTCAATTAAATTTAATTACACTACATACAATAAATTACTATATCACAATTATTAAAATGTAATTCTTCTCTAATTATTGCATAAACACAAACAAATTTATACATTAAACTACGTTTTTATATTCCACCCAAAGATAAAACAAATTGGATGCACTTATCTTCTTGTGAATCATGCCAGATACCCACTTTTTCCAGACATTTTCTAGGTCAAAAAATTATGCGCACCCATTAAAGAACATTAAAAAGAAAAGAATACAGTACCAAAACTACTAATCATGTCGCCCACTAAATAGTTACTTAATATTATTTTTAAAAAAATTAGTTATACTTAATACTATGAAGCACTCAAGTACATAGTTTGTGGACACATAAAATAAAGTACTCAATTTTATTTTAGAAAGAATTTCTTTGTAGTATTCGAATCATAAATATTGATTAAGGAAGCTTACGAGTTTTCCATAATAAAAGTAAATCTCCAGTAATCACGACTTATGTTATTAATTAGTCAGAAATTTTAAAAAAACAGATAAATTTATCTGTATATGTTTTACAACCTAGATATCTTTTAGGATATGCAAAATATTTTTCTAATATGAGAAGTCGTCTTTAATTTCTTCCGACATATATATATATTATGTGGTAAGGTTTAAAACAAGAAAAAATTAATGACTTATGAATTAATTCCAATATCCTTTGTACCGAATATACCCTTAAATCAATCTACTTTATTAAAACCTCACCATATCATGTCACACACTTTTCTTATTATTAAAAAAGAAGAAGAAATTGGCAGTGGATGAAAGTAGAAATCATGGATTGGAGCACATAATTAGTGGCCTAATGGGCATTTTAAAACTAGGCAACCTGTTTTGCTCATGTCTATTTATTTATATTATTAATCAACAAAACAAGGGGTTCCATAAATGAATAAATAAATAAAAAACAATTTAATAATTCGATGGTCAGTATTGTCCACCATTCATTTGGTCATAGTCTTTTTATTTATTCAGATAAGGTTTCGAGATGATAAAATCAATCCATAAAATTATGGACAAATTAAGGTTTTCTTATTTTGTTAATTTAATTTATTTTGATTCGTTTAATTTAGCCTAATTGAATGTTGGACTGATATGCCAATCGGATTGATCCACTAAAAACTTTATCTAAGTATTTTTTAATTTTTTTTTTACTTGATATATTGTATATAGTCTTTCCATTACATACTAAAACAAATTATAATAACCAAATAAAGAATTTACTACTTTATAAAAATTAACGGATTAAATCGTTAACTCAATTATTTGAGTCCCTTATAATTCTTGTACAACTTTTTTAGGTTATGGATTTGATTTGATGTAGGACTTGTCCTTTTGCCTCATTGATGAATAATTAAATATATGTCTTGCAATATCTATTTAAAATATTCACAAGAATTTGGCCACCTAGAATAATCAACATCAAGATTTGTATTAAAATGTTGTGTTGATGATGGAAACAATGTTGACTAATTTAATACTTATAGATTCGTTAATGAACAACCAAGAAGAAAATAAATAAAAAATGTAGAAGGGCAAATTAGATGGTGTTCATGTGTGACCACCTCAACATATTTGTCAGTTTATACTTCTAAATGTCATCAAAAATTTCGATTTTAAATTTTGAAAGATCTAATCTTTGATAAGAAAGTCATTTACCTCCTCTATTGGTCTATAAACAAAATTTCATATCAATTAAGTCAATAAAGTTTAAATATTGAATCATTAAATAAAAATATATATAATTTGATTTTAGTTTTATATTGAATTTCAAACTTTAATTTGTGAAGAGTCGACAATTAATTTGTCAAAAAAAATAAAAATTAAAGTGAATTTAGTCAACTCTAGCTAAGGAGTGTTTAGCTTCTTTTTTTAAAAGCTAAGGAGTGTTTAACAAATATATATATATAATTGAAGTGGGAGTCCTTCTACAAGGGAATTTTGCTCCAAGGGCTATGGATCGGGGTGAGGTTCGAAGCGAGCGAGTTGGTTTGTGAGGATATACGTGTGCGAGCATCCTATTCATGAAAGTCTTACCTATAGAGTAAGTAGGGCTGGACTGGGACTGCTTTAAAGGAGAGATTCCTCTTAGCCATCGGTCGACTTACTCCCAATTTTGCGCGAAACAGAAGTCCCTGTCTGTCGGAGGTTCGAGAATCTATAAAAAAGGACATCTAAGGCTAAGGTTACGAAGTAAAGGAAGTCCATTACTAAGAGAAGTGGTGATCTCGTCTTGCTTGCTGGGAGAGAAGAAGCTTCCGGACTATATATATATATATTGTATCCAAATCTTGAACAAACTAGTATATCTAGATAAGATCAACACTATAATATCTATTTTTAGATCTCCTAATTATTTTTTCTTGTTAAATTTAAAGTAGCTATATTCCTATATAGTATTTATTTTTAGTCAAAGTTAAACAACCTTCCATCATAGAATTTTCCTCATTTTGTAGCTAACATAATTTTCCTCATTATGTTTATCGTAAGTGTTCATTGTTGACATTTCTAGATTTGTAGACGCATAAAAATATTAAAAGTCAAACTCATAAAGATTATATTTTGTTTTTGCCTTTGAACTAGTGATAGTAATAGTAGGATCAGAGGTGAGGGCGGTGGCCGGTGGAAATGGAGGCTACAGGGGTGGAGGTAAAGATGAGGTGAGTCAGGGATAGTAAGAACACAATCAACGTGGAATGTCATTCGGAACTTGTACTCCCTACTTCCATCGAAAAAGTTTTAAAGTAGGGCAGCTTTTATAAATTAAAAGACTAAGAGGACGATCTTGTAATATTCCAAAACTTAAAGAGTTCACATAGAAGAAGCAACTATACGTAGTACGTACTATATGTTACTATACGATTTGACCCCTCAATAATAATGTTTTATTTTTCTTTGTCTCCAACTTGATGTCCAATATTATTTTGGGATTCGACTAGTTCAAATGAGTCCACGTAAAGCTAATTAGAGAGGAAATTGATCGCTATCAAAATCTATTTATTTGATACTTATTAACAAAACTCAAACCTGAAATCTCTAAACAAAATAAAAAAATCTTATATGTTGACTATGTAACCCTCGAATAAAAACTTCAAACATGTTGTGTAAACATAATGAATGGGCAATAAACAAAAATAATGTTACCACTTTCAAGTTTCAATATTCCAAAAGATTATAATCTAAAAAGTAATCATTGTTATATGCTTGTAACTTGTGAGAAAATATTCCAATTCCTTTAAATAGATGGGACAATTATTTAGGTCCAATCTTTATATTTATCCTCAACCTGCAAGAATAATTCAAAAACTATTAAGAAAAGAACAAAGCCATCAAATAACTTCAAGAATGTGACTTCCCATTTTTGACATACTTTTATATTCGTTTTTTTATAATTGTTTTTAGTGAGGTAGACATGTGAATAGTACAAGACGTGACATTAATGGATATGCCAATTTTTTTTTAATAATAATCGTTGAGAATTTTTTAATATATAAAATTAATTAGTAAACTAATTATGTAAGATTTTTAGAGAAAATTGTGTGAAGTTGGCTTTTAGTAGGCAATTCAAACAACTTTATTTATAGCTTGAAAATATTTACGCACGAAGTATGTGTATTTTAATGGTTGTTTTGAGGTGGAAATTGTTAGTATACGAACAAAGTTTTAAAAAACAAACTACATGATTTTTACAAAAATAAATAAATAATATATTTATCATATTATATCAAAAATATTTTTGAATTAATTTGTAAAAAATACTCTAAATTCTTATTTTGCTTTGTTTTCTAGTAACTTAAATATGTGTGTGTGTGTGAGATGGTGACATTTTTGCTTGGTGGGTCATTTTTTGTCTCCTTTATTTACAAGTACAAAAATACAAATACAATAGAATCACGCAATTTCTTGGAAAAGATTTGAAGATTTTTCAAAAATAAAACCCATTCCTTTTTCCACTTTTGTCGATTACTCTTCACTTTTACTTATCCGCTATATAAAAAATATAAAATTTATATTTATTTCTTGAGTTTTAAATATTTTAAAAAAATTATACTATATCTATTAAAACCTTATTATTTAATATTATTTATATTTAATATTTAAATATATTATAATAAATAAAAATGATATAATATGGACAAACAAAGATAAATAGAGAGAGTAATTCTTTACGCAACTTGCTTGGACTAAAGTACATAATATTTGACACCTTTTCCTTTTCTATATACATTAAAGAAAAATAGTTGAGATATCCGTCTTCAAGTAACGTGATGGAATAATTAAGATTTCTCTATTAATGAATGGAAGGGTTTCAGATTTGAATTAGTGGTGGATGCAATCTTTTAATATCAGATTCATTTTGAACCCAATTATCTTGTAGCAACTCACAAATTTATATATAAAAAATTATTAAAATTAAATTTGTAATTTCAAAAATATAATTAAATACAAATAAGTACCTAAAAGAGGTTGAACCAATAAAATTTAAATTTTAAATTTGTAATTATAAAAATAATATTAAAAATCTTGATAGGCAGTTTATTTAATTAGCTCTACACAATACCACAACAACATCATACCTTTAATAACCTTTAAATAATACATATCATAATTAGTCTGATCAATAAATTCCAAATTTCGAAAGATTTCCATAGGTGATTCTTAACTTGCTCTAGTGATAGTCAATATATAAAAGCCTAACAAAAGCTCATGAAGAATAGGTGGCTTTTCTTTCAATGTATGTATAAATTAAATTTTCCAATCCAATAATAGAGTTGAAAAGTTGGGTCTAATTGTCTAAAATAGGTGAGTTTTGAATTTTTTTATTTTTTATTTTTGAAAAATTCCTTAACCATCCTTCTATTTCTTCTAAACTACTCCAAAGACTTGTAAAATGTGATAGGTTCTACATACTATTTAACACAAAGACCACAACTTTTAGCTTGTGGTTGAAAATTCGTGACATGTAGAATAAGATTAAGATGCGGAGTCAGAATTTAAGATTTATGTGTTTGAAATATTTTTAAAAAAAATATCAAATTTTAAATTAATAATTTATATATATTGAATGAGTTTTTTGAGATAAATATAGAGTTGAATCAAAACTAGTGATTTTGACTGAACTTGTAATCTATAAAGATTTTATAAGATAGAAAACACTAGTTCGGATGGTACGATTCGATAATGACATAGTGCAAGAGATAATCCATAAAGTTTATCATGCCAAAACGGACAATACGTATCATAAGTTTGGACCGTAACGGGTCGATTCTTAATTTTCTTTGAAATAATATATACACAAAATGGCAAAATTGAAAGAAATTATAAGTGATTTCCCAAAAAATAATGTAATTTTACTATATGTCCCTTTTTGTGATAGATGGAGTAATATACTAATATCACACGATTCTTTTAGCTAAAGAAAGACAAAATATTTTAACTAAACCATTAAACACGCTATTTTAAAGTATTAAAAAGAAACTACTAATTGAATCTTTGTGATAGGAAAAACAAAATTGAGAAAGAAAAAGAAATCCTATTTATATTTTAAATTTAAGAGTTAGAAAATTTGATGCCACACAATAATAATACACAAAGTTACGATTAAAAATGAAGAAAAAATAGTGGAAAATAAATAAATAAATTTGATAAGTAAGCAAAAAAATGCTATCGCAAAACCATCTAATAAAACCCGATCGGGTGAGATGAAGCGGGGTGGGGTTTCGAGGGTGGTCGGGTGGGATAGTCAAGAGATGGTAATGAAATAAATGAATTCGGAATATCACTTATGGAGTTTGTTTTCCCTACTTTCATTGAAAAAATCATGATTTTCTTTGTGAAACTTATTTTTCTAAAAAAAAAAAATTGATAATATTTTTCTCCGGAATACACTCTAAATTATGGATCCAAGAAAGTCTATATCATAATGAGAAAATGTAGGTAAAGAAGAAATGCACAAAAAAGAAGAAACTAATGGAGTGTGAACCAATCCTATCAATGCTTTATACATTTCAAGCAACCACTTTTTTTTCTTTTTTTTTTTGAAGTGGACATGTAATTAATGTTATAAAAATGTGAACCTTAAAAAGAATAGGTAGATGGCCTAATCAAATTAAATTAATAAAATATTGGTGGCTATCACTAACATGTACTCCCACCTTCTCAAAATAAATCTAGCTTTATCAAAAAGTAATTGTCCCAAAATAAATATCGCTTTAGCACTCAAGACAAGTAGCAACAATCGTGTTAAACTTTGAACCATTCACTTATTTCACTTACTATGGACTAGACGGAGTACCTTCTATTTATTGTTTTTCTTAATAGGCGTGAAATGAGCTATAGAACCCTACCAAAAAGAGTTTCATGCCTTTGAGGACAAATAGACAGGCCTTCGAAACATGAATCTGTCTATTTTGTAAGTTATTATAAACGTTAGATAACGATCTAATAAGATAGCGAAATATATGAGCAAACATCCTACGTTATTCAGAAGGATAATTATTTCTCAAGGCTATAGTTGCACAACGTCTAAAAAACAACATTTGTGTAAATCAACCGACTTTTTTTCAAGGCAAATTTGGTATGCAACTAAAATAATTTAAAATCTCCATCTTTGAGAAACCAGTCATATTCTTGCAATCCAGAAAAATACAACTTCTTTAAGAGAAGAAAATGAATCAGCAAAACGAAGAAGGCGATAAAATTTCAAAAATTGCACTGCTAGGCTCACTTTGAACTACTGGAAATTTTTAGCACAACATATATCAGTTGCAACGCGTACCAGCTTACCTTAGCTCTCCATCTACATTGTCAAGCTATCTGGATTCTCAATAATCTTGGAAAACGTTTGAAGGAAGGCTGCTAAATCCGCGCCATATACAACTCGGTGATCTGCTGTGACATTTACCTGTAAAAGATTTAAAATGTGAAGTATGAATTAATCTTATGATGATGACAACATCATTTTATTATAGAAGTTCACACGAGGCTTCGGTTAAGACTTTAAAAGCAAGGTTTCAACCATAGGCAAAGAAAAGAAGTACATATTTCACATGATTAAAGAAGCACTCTCAGTAGCTATCCGGTCTTACTTCTACCAACAGTTACTGTTCTTTAAACCCGAGAAGGAAGACAAAGAAGGAAATATACAGAAAAAAATTTCAATAGGTAGCAGCCTTTCCCGTTAAAGGAAATGACAGAAGTCATGAAAAGGGAAGGTCAAAGGGTAATTAGTTAATAATGTGCTTGCTGATGCATGCATATAGGTAAAATCAGCAAGGTCTGTGAGATGAAAAAAATTCAGTATGACCAAGGATTAAGGGAACCACCCATCCAGGCCCGGAGGAATTATCTGACCGACCAATGAGCAAACACAGTTCTGCTGTGTTTAAAACCAGGCACATTGATTTTCGGAAACCAACTCTAGTTGGTTTTGGTGAAGGCTGGAAACAAATTGAGACGACCATTGCCTTGCTTCTGGCAATTTGTTTTCTCTTAATACTGTTTTTCAGATAGTGGTAAAAAAATGTTTAGACGGTTTTAATTATGTTTTCTCCAGTATGATAGCATCTAAAATGTTTGTGTTTGAGTGATATGTTTCAGAACACAAAAACTTCTCAAAACTAAATCCAAATTCACATTTTAAAAAATCAAAACTAATTCCTTTAATAGCAGCCATAAAGCAAACCAATCTTAACTCCAAAGATAGCTAACGTTAACTAAACCCAAGGATAAACTCCCACAAATACATGCCAAGAATACTCCCAAACCCGGACAAAGGATAAGCAATAGGTTGATGACCAGTGTAAAACTAGTCAATTTATAGAGAATTCATTTAAGTATCCCAACTAGTTTGGAGTTGAGGCATCATAGTTGCTACATCTCCTTTAGACTTTAAACAACACTAGAGACGAAAGAAATCATGTTCACCTGTGCCTCACTTGCCATCGGATTCTTGTTACATAGTTGGGACGATGAGTAAAGATAACAAACTTTATCTCTTCATATACTTCATACGAGGGGCACTTAAATGTGAGATAGATTTGATAAGTACCACTATCATCATAAACCATGGTTTGCTAGGTTTATAAAATTCGAAATGCTATTAACTAGAACTGAAATCCACCGTAATCCATGGAAGCCACACTAATTCTCAAAAAGACCTCATGAGACTAGCTGGATATTCGTGATTATAGCCTAAAGGCTTCAAAGTTAACAAACCCCAACCCTATCTAGACCCAAGTCAACTAGCACCAGCCCATAGCAGGCCAGCACATGAAGCGAGGCACTATCTACTATCTAGAGCCTTTACTGTGAGATGATAACTTCCATAAGAAAAATCTCATCAGCCTTTTATGTTGGTTGGTTGACACAAAATTGGAGACCACATATCAAATCAGAAAGTTGCAGAATTACCCATAGAACTCAGCATGTAAAGACTGTCGTATTTCAGTAATTTCGAGCTGCAATGAGCGAGTGCTTATTACTGGAACAACCAAGAATTAGCTAAAAACTAAAGCTAAGTTCTTTATCTACCAATCCCATATAGCACTTATCAAGGGGAGAATGAAGCCAACTTCACCACAATTAGCACCGATTGTTGGCAACCCTTCTGATGATTACCAACCCTTGCGAGTGTCTGCATTTTGAGGTGCGTGCACCCACCCCAAATTGGTTCGTAGGATGTAAATGGACCACATGAGATTGAAGTTTTTTTCTCTAGACTCTATTCATGGATCTTCGATCCATATGTAACCAAAAATTGATGAGACATGTAACTGATGTTTGTTGTTGTGCTTGAGTTAACTTGACAAGATCCAAATACATCCGCACTTAACTTGTCATAACTTGTTCAGATATGATTGAAGATTATGGACTACTTCGGATACAAGAATCACCAGTCCCACTTATCAAAGAAAAAATTTAAACTAGAAGTGCAAGAAAACACCAGTCCATTGCTCTTTACAAAATAGTGTTCCTATCCCAGACATTTAAGAAGCATATTAACTAGCAGTTCAGCCAAAAGTCATTGTGAAAGCTCCAATATCTTGAACAAAATTAAAAACTGCAAACACTGAAGAGGATAAAAGGAAAATCTTTTTTTTTTTTTTTTGATAACCGAGAAATCCGTCTGTGACCCGCCCTTTGGACCAATCACAACCTTCTAAACTCGGTGGATGATGGGCCCACCCCTCTACCCTTCTCCACTGGATAAAAGGAAAATCTTTTCGCACATTAGGTCTGCTTAGCACCATCTGCTATAGAGCACGTAGTAATGGATAGGAAAGCTATGGTTATCTTGCTACTGAACATGATCCCACATCCCAGTTGGCAGTTAAAATCTCCAATCTTCACAGACAAAATATATTAGGTCCATATGCACAAAGGTCCAGCCGATAAAAGTCTGGAACACTTCGGAAGGGAAGCCTTGGCGTAACTGGTAAAGTTGTTGCCATGTGACAAGGAGGTCATGGGTTCGAGCTGTGGAAACACCCTCTTGCAGAAATGCAGGGTAGGGTTGTGTACAATAGACCCCTGTGGTACATCCCTTCCAAAGATCCATAAGCGCATAGCGAGAGCTTAGTGCACCGGGCTGCCCTTTTATTCCATATTTTTAAAATTCTATAGCTTATCATTGTCCATAATGATTAGGTACATTGAAACTCACATAGGTTAATCTCATTCTGAAAACTATTCCTCGTCTTCAACTTGCTTATCACTCTCTAAGGCCTACCAGACTAGACCGTCTTCACGACTTCATAGATATCAAAACTAACTACTGGAAGAGATCTGTATGCATGACGCATCAACCATGCTAATAAAATTTAAAGTAAAAAGACACCCTGAGAAGCATGAAGGGTAGGAAATGAAGGAACCCATATACTGCAAAGTAGGGAAAATACAGGAAACCTACAAGAATCTCTTGATATCCATAACATCTACAAAAACCTTTTTTTTTTGCTATATGAGGTAAAGATCATGAGTACATCAAGAATTCTCGAAGATTAACAAGAAGAAATCTTATGGAAACAAGATAAAACAAATAACTTTATCACATAAGGGTTTTTTAATTTATTTTTTTTGATAAGTAACATTTGTATTATAAAACTCAGGACTTAGGTAGTGTTAAACCCTTTTACAGCAAGTCTAAGTATAGTAATATAACAAAGATGACGCGGCCATTTAAGAATCCAACAAAAGCTACCGAGAATTATCAGTCAAACTGATTATATGATGTCTAGAAAGGTGGTTTTTTGCCACAAGCACTTGCAAGGGAGGTGGAAACTTTGAAAATCTATAAAACATGCCCTTTAAAATAAATAAGTGGCCCTTCTCAAAAAAAAAAAAAACGGTACACAATCATATTTTGTTTATTTTTTCTTTGTTTTCAACATCTAGAATTCAAGGGAAATAGGAATTGTTTTAACCACAGTTCACATAAAAATTCAACGAGAATTAAGAATTTTGAGTGGCTAGAGTAAAGACGAATTAGTTGGGCAATATTATCTAATTAGAGTGAGCACTGATATGTGTCAATAAATTTCACTTCTAAAGTTATCTTCAGTCAAACCTAGCACTTAAAACAAATTAACAATGGGAAGAGAATGCAAGACATACCAGCATCTTATTTTTGACGCTGAAGAACCCATCAGCATTAGCTACAGGAGTTGGTTTTGATGCTCCAACAGCCATTATAGCCCCCTGAACATCATTCAGTTTTTAAGTTGATGTTACTTGCTAACAACACAATGAAATGTATCGGAAACAAAAGTCAGCTACATCCAACCCTCACCTGGCCAGGAGGAAGAATAGCATCAAATCGGTCCACACCAAACATGCCCAAGTTGGACAAGGTGAAAGTCCCTGAATTTGGAAACCACAACACCTCAGTAGACTCCCGTAGGATAACCTAGAAATCCAGTTACAAATTCAACGAAAACAAAATAAACTAGTAATAATAGTAACCTGAATTGTACTCATGTGGTTGTAGTTGCTTAGCCCTAGCCTTCTCTACCAGTTCCTTCCACTTTTGAGACAACAGATACAGATCCAACTGCACCAACACAAGATAAAAATAAGCATTACCTATGAGTCTATGACTTAACATCTTTCACAAAACTAACAACAATTTAAACCAACCCAAAAAAGAGAGACTTGATTCAGTGATACTACCTTGTCAGCATCCTGAAGCACCGGTGTTATCAACCCACCGTTAATGGCCACCGCAACAGCAATATTTATACTGCTGTTGTACGTAAAGCTCTTTCCATCTTTACAAGAAGAATTCACAACTGGATGTTGAGCTAGTGCCATTGCCGCAGCTTTGGCCAACAATGCGGTCATTGTAACACCCTTCTTCTTGACCTGTTTATCAATTCAATCACAAGATAGTCTATGTTTAAACTCCAGAATCTAAAACCAATTCATATCAGTTAATTTGCACATTTTTATTATGCATCACATAATAGTCTATGTTAAGTCATGTGACCACCTCACCTCAGAACACAATTATTTATTCTGCAACACTTCCATCACAACACTTAGGCCAAGCGAGAAAATTCTTGTGAACGCCCTATTAAATTGAAGTATAACTTATGCTCCCTCCGTTTTAATTTTTTTGTCTAACTTTCCTTATTAAATCGTTTTAAAAAGAATGTCTTTCACTTTTTGACAACTCTTTAATACTCAACTTTTCACCTGACATTTTTAAAACCACAAAATTAAAAGACATTTTGGTACACTCTACACATCTATAGTTTAAGACCACATGACTAAAAAAGTAAACTTTACTTTCTTAAACCCTGCATCACGTCAAAACCAGACAATCAAATTGAAACGAAGGGAGTATTGAGTTTGCAACTAAAGTCTCAAATTTAAATCACTCACCTTTAGATATAAATCATCAAGGGCATCAGTAATAACTGGATACCCAACACGAAATGTTGGAACAGAGAGACTCTCCACCATATTCTTGGACACTGCAACTTGCATTGTTGTGAACGGAACAACTGTTGACCCAGGAATCTCCGGTAAACTAACCGGAGCAGCTTTAGCTGGCGTACCCACTGCCGGAGCAGCAGCAGCAGCAGCAGCAGGAGGTGGGCTAATACTCTTGGACGGTGCCGGAGTAATTCCAGCAGCTTTCTCAACATCCTCCGATGTAATCCGTCCAAATGGGCCAGTCCCATTCACTTTATTGATATCAATTTTATGCTGCTTCGCCAATTTCTTCGCATTTGGGGTCGCAACAATCTTCTTCGGCTCATCAGAAACCCCAACCGCAGATTGAGGTTCAGGAGTACTCTCCGATCCGGAAGAAGAACCCCCAGATTGTCCTTTCGCTTTAGCTATAGCTTCAGCAATTTCATCTTCTGTTTCAGCTAATAACCCAATAGGAGCACCAACAAGTGCAGTTTCACCTTCATTAACAACAATAACAGCTAAAATCCCATCGTAAAACGTCTCAACATCCATATCAGCTTTATCCGACTCCACAACAACAACCGATTCACCTTTAGACAAAACATCACCTTCCGATTTAACCCAAGATACGATCTTTCCTTCAGTCATCGTTGAGCTTAATGCCGGCATGAAAATCTCTCGAATCTTCGATTCAACAACTGGGAGTTTGTAATTTCTGGGTTTCTGAGGGAGCATTGTGCGTGTGGTTGAGAAACGGCCGAGGGAAGATGAGAAGGAGATTGCAGAGGATTGAAGTGACGCCATTGAAGCTAAAATTTGGGGAATTTTTTTGTGAAAATGGTGAATTGAGGGAAGATTAATATGGAGAAAAGGAAGAAGAAAATGGCGGAGAAGACGAGGTAGTGTTAGTTCTAAGTGTAGCTTTGAGTTTTCCGCCGATTTGGTTGCTGTATTTTTGGGGGAGTAGGCAAAAGTTCGTTGGGAATAATGTTCCCAAATAGATTGTTTTATTTTTGTTTTTGAAAAAAATAGCTGATTTTACACAAATTGCATAGTGTTAAGAGACTATCCTTGGTCTTTTTCAAATTATAATTTTTTTAAAAATTTGATAGAATTCGGATACATCCCAAAATGTCCCAATACATCACGTTCCGATTTTGGATACATCCTTATTTATCGCGTCTCGGTTTCGAATACATCACTCAACGTCTCAGTACATCGCATAAAGTGATGTGTCTGATTGATACATCGCTTAAAGTGATGTATCTGAATGATACATTGCGTAAAGTAACGTCTCGATACATCGCGTATGTGTTGATATATCGTAAAGTGATGTATCCGACGAATACATCAGGTAAAATGATGTATTCGGCTAATACATTGTGTAAAGGGATGTATCCGACCGATACATCAGGTAAAGTGATGTATTCGACTTATTCAAATTGTATGAAATTTTAGAGAATATAGTAAAATAAGTTGTGTATTTAGATAATTTTTCAAAAAAAATATTATGTTTGGTTAATGGTGGTTATACATATTGAAATGTTCTTTGGATTATTTAAAAAAAAAATGACATAGTTTAGAAATACTATGACAGGTTTTGGTATTATATTTTTTAATTTAGTGTACAAATTTTGCACGTGTATATCGCGTTAACTAATAATGTATAGAAAAATAATAAAATGTCAAGCGTGTGTTATATTATTAAGTACAAAACACACTCAACAACAACATACTCGGCGAAATTTCATTATGAAGAGGGTAAAATATACACAAACCTTATTACTACTTGTGTAGAGGTATAAAAGTTGTTTCAGAAAGCCCATCGACTCAAGTACATCAAATCCAAACAAAGGAAGAAGAAAATAATGATGAAAACATAACTGTTAATAAGATAAGCAATGTAAATAGTGGTGGATCCACCATTACTTGCGTAGAGGTACGAATGTTGTTTCTGAAAGACAAAATGCATCAAATCCAAACAAAGGAAGAAGAAAACATAGCACTCAGGGTTCAGTAAATAAAAATATAAATGTGAATCCAACAAGAGTCAAAACGCTGGGCTATCTCTCCTCTCTTGATTTAGATGGCTCAAAATTAATATATCAATATAAATATAGAAAATTTACCATATATATATAATGTAATTTATTGTCGAGGGGGTTAGGGTCCCTAGCACCCACATAGGTCCACCCTGAGTGTAAAGTCTACAAGAAAGAAACAATAACAACAACAAAATAGTGTGATAATTGAAATACAATAAACAACATATGACAAGAACTACAAGAGTACGTCTAGTACTACGACAAATACTAACAAGCCTAAACCTAAACACGACAAGACAACACTCCAATCTTCATCCCTAATATACGACTTCCAATTATTCTTATCTAGAGTCATGTCCTCAATAATACGAAATTGCACCATATCCTATATGATCACCTCTTCGCAATAATTTTTTCAGCCTACTTTTACCGTTTTGCGTACCCCTATAAGTAATCTCTCGCACCTCCTTATTGGGACATCAACGCACATCGTCTGCACATTACCACTTTCTCCTGGATAACCTCATTCATAATCTTATTGCTCTTAATGTGTCCATACATTCATCTCAACATCCTCATCTCTAATACAAAAAAACACACTTAATCATTGTATTTTAAGAAATCGTATGTCAAAGTAGATAAGTAAAAACGAACAAAACAATATTTATGATCAGTCTAACCATGTTCAACTTTATCCTTTGCTAGCAATGAGAAAATCCACTCTTGGTCCCTTTCCCTCTTAATCGATCAAAATCAACAAACTTTTCGGGGTCTATGTGTAACTTTCTAAACTTCAGTACCCAATTATTATTATTCTCTTATTTCCAAATAGCACCTCAGCTTTTCTCTCTCTATAACTCATCATCATCTCAATCGGATCTCCCTTAGACCCGAATAATTTTCCGACAAAACCTAACCCTAATTCTTCAATGGCCAGCGATTCCAATGAACCTTCCCGTCGCAAACACCGTCGATCTTCTCCTTCCGATGAGGATACCGGAGAACCATTAAAACGCCGTAAGCACCGCCACCACCGTCGTCACCACCGTCACCATCGCCATCATAGTAAGAAGCACCAAGAGAAATCCGATTCGAAATCCGAGAAGGAAATCGTTAAATCAAAAAGTGAGATTGAGAACGGAGGAAAACCAGGAGAAGAGATTAGGATTGGTACTGTTGTTGGTGTTTCTACTTTAGGGATTGATTATGATATGGAGGAAGGAGAAATCATTGAGGATGATATTGTGGATACTGCTGCTGTTGGTGATGCTGATGAGAATACCGTGGCCGAAAAATTGGGGAATGAAGATGATTTGAACATGGTCTGTTCAGATTTCTTTCGATTTTAATTGCTGTATAAATATCGTGTTTATTTATTTGTTCTTCCAGGGCCTGTTTGGTTGCTGTCATGGTTCTTTGAAGATTAAGAATACAATTTAGTTTGGTTTTGAAAAAAAAGTAATCTTTTTGGTAAGTAGTGAAAAACTTCTGTTTTGAAATGCAACATTTCAACTTTAAGCAACCAAAAAAGGGGCCTTTGTTTAGATTTTTACTATTTTTAGTGTCCAAGATATGTTAAATTAATGTTGTTTCAACTGTTTGATTAATAAGTATGTTGCATAAAACAGACATGAGAATTATGTATTCCATACAGAGCTTTGAAGTCCTGATGATTGAGGGCTTTCTTTTTATTAGTAAGAAACTTTCTCGTGACTGTTAAAATTTGAATCTTTTTTGTCTGCTAAAATATTGGAAAATTGTACTTTATCATTTAATTCAGCTCATATTTCTTGTCTAGGAATTGCATGAAGCTCAAGGACAAGGGCCTGCAGACAATGTGGAAAAAGTTGACAGAGATTCCACTGTTTCAGGACGGCATGATGAGCAAAGGCAAAGTAGAAAGGCTGATAGTTCTAGAGAAAGAAAGTCCAGAGTCAAGCATTCTGCCAATGGTAGTTACATAGATGAATTTCATAAATTGGAGTCTAAACCACAGAAAGAAGATAGTATCGCTGGTGAAGAAAGTACAAAACAAAAGAGCTATCATGAGGATGAAAGTGATTTACAGGATCAAATAATAAAATCCTTAACTCCTGAAAATGTTGGGAAAAGGCATAGATCTGTTAGGGTATCATCTTCACATCATGAGCACCCTGAAGAGAGACATGTTACAAAGTCATCCAAGTCACCTGATCGCTCCAGAGGAAGATCACGATCAAAAAGTGTTCTGGAGGAGTCTTTCCTTGTACCTAAGTCTCGTGAGATAGATGACACATATGAAAAGGAAAGCAGATATAGAAGTAACTTTGATGATGAAAAAATTGGATACAACCGGGACTATCGACATGGAAGCCGAGAGTCTTCAAGGGATAGGGAAAAGGAGCATAATTCTTGTAACAGTAGATCCTCTAGAGACAGGTATTATAACAGGGAGAGTGTTGATAGAATTCGGGAGAGTATGGAGAATGGCAGGGATAGAGTAAGAGAGAAAGACAGGGAGCGTGAGTTGGCTAGAGAAAAGCGAAGGGAGAGCGATAAGGAGAGGGAAAGGGAGAGCGATAAGGAGAGGGAGAGGGAGAGGGAAAGAGAGAAAGCTCGAGATAGGGAAAGGGATAGAGAAAGAGAATACGAGAGGGGGAGAGGGAGAGAGAGGGAAAGGGAGAGGGAGAGGGAAGAGAGAGAAAGGAGGAATAGGGATAGGGAAAGCAGGGGACGTAGTAGGGAGGCAGATAGGGATAGAAATAGTGATAGGTACAGCAGGCAGCAGGATGACAGTCTTGCTTATAATAGACGTAATAGACATTATGAGACTGACATTGAGAGAGAAAGGACAAGTAATCACTTTAAAACTGAGACCACAAAGCAACATGCTGTAGAGACAGAGAGTGAGAGATCTAAAAGGTATTGTTAATTCTAGCTAGTGACTTTTGATATCAGAACCTCTTCATCAGAGGTGTTTCACTTAATATGTGGTTCTTGTTTTTCCCATTTTTGGTGTATCGCAGAGATAAAGTTGAGCAGGAGGATTATCAGGAAAAAGTTGTTTTCCAGCTTGCTGAACAGGAAGAAGAAGATGAACTTGATAGAATTAAGGAGGAGAGCAGAAGGCGAAGACAAGCTATTCTTGAAAAATATAAGATAAAGAACTCACAGAAGGAACAAGTAACTCAATCTGGGGACGTTGGTAATTTCTTTGACTTGAGATTTCTTGATATATTATTTGATTCTGTTTTGCTGTATTTAATATTCAATACCTTTACGCGAATGACAAGTCTTTGGTTAGTATTTTTCTGTTTTTTCATTTTTTTGTTGTTAAACTCGATGGTGGTAAAACACCTTCAGGTTTATCATCTGCGTATTCATGAATATAAGCTGTGAATGTTGTATTTTGGCCAATCAATCTCCCATGCTGCATAGCAGTTTAATGCCACATTTCTGCCTGCTTAATGAGTTTGATTTTGGATTTGCTCTCTTAAATGTGTATGTTATAGATCTTCTTATGTTAGTTGGAGTCTGTTGTCACTCAGGTTTTATGAAGTCTTGCATTGCACTGTATATGATTCTAGAGTTTTGTGCTAAGATATTCTCTATTGATTTTTTGCATGTGTGGGTTGAGTTTCTGGGCTCTAACTATGTTTTTCATTTATTGGCATTAGTTGAGATTCACATGGAGCAGTCAACCCAAAAACCGGCAGCCAGACAGAATGTTGTGCAAGAGTCTATTGATGCTAAAAGCAATGGTGCAGATGTCGAGCCAACATTTTCTGTTGGGAAATCACCTCTGCAGGGTGGTCATGTTGGTGATGTGCAGGCTTCTGGAGCTGGCGGACTGGGACAGGGTACTCCAAAGGTGTGTTCACATGCCATTGAGATTTAAATGGGGTTTTCCTTTCTGGTGGACTGGTGGTATTCATTCTGCTTTTTTATCCTTCAACACTATTTTCTGGGAGATCTTAGTTCTTGTCCTTAAAGTTTGTTTTAGAATTAGTTGATGCAGTAATTTGCCTTCTAGGTCTGCCTTTTGCTCCAACAGTCTTTTTCCTAAATGCTGGCTTTATCTGATGATTGACTTCCGTTTACTACTCTTTGCAGAGTGAGAGGTCGGCTGACATGTTTTGTGACGATATATTTGGAGAATCGCCTGCTGGCATCAGGAAGATGGTCAGTTGCTTTCTTAGAAACATAGTCAGAGATTTTGTGTTTGCTAATTCTTGGATTTAGCTTGTGTTGACTTTTAATGTTAGAGAGATTGGGCACTAAAAGCATGCATACTGTTGGGTAATCCAATGTAGCACTTGTTATGTTGGCCATCTCATTGTTTATTTATTTTTAATTCAACTAATAGTGAGCAAACCTTTCTTTCCTGCTGAACCAAAAATGACAAACGGTGAACCATTTTGGAAACGATGGCTATAAAATTCCTCTCACTACATTATGTCTGTTTCTTTTAGATGTTGGAGATTTTGTAATATCATTTAATTTCAGTTTAAAGTGTGATGTCTAGGAATATAATGTATTGTTAGAACCCTGGATTGTATGAGTCCCTATATTTCCTTGCTCCTCGTTGCACAAACATAACAAAGGAAAACTCCGCTCTAACAAGAGAGAAAAAGAGGACGGGTTTCTTACTTTGTACTTGTACTGAAACTGTGGGAAACATGTTACTCTGCTTATATGAAGTCCTTTCCTTGTTTATGTAATAAGCACCCGAATTTCATTTTTCTCTGGTTTTATTTGTTGTCTGTCAGGGCAAAGGAGATGGTGTGGCAGTTGAGCGCAGTGGCCTTCATGATAACTGGGATGATCCGGAAGGGTATTATAGTAAGTATTTCATCTCACTTGTTACCAGGATCTTTCATATTTCAGCTTTTACTTCCATGCTAGTGGTAGTGTGCTACTACATCTGATACTTGGCACAATACTCCTTCATTTTTGCTCATGATAGCCTCTCTTTGTTAATTTTTATCCGAAGATGCTTGATAAATTTTGAGTACCCTATGACTCATTTTTTGTTTGCTTCTGTTTAATAACTATAATAGTGCAATATTTATTCAGGTCCAAAAACACAATACATAAGGAAAAAATGTCTTGAAGTTGAGATTTTCTTTTTGCTAGTTGATATTATTTTTTCCATTATCCATCGAATTTAGAACCTTGCGGCTCTGACCCTCTGGGATATCTCGGTTATAAAAAAAGTTGATTTAAGATTGGCAGGAAGTAGTTTCAGAGAAGCTTGTTATGTTCATTAATTTTTGCTATGATGGCTGAAAATCGCTGTCTTAGTTGGTGTCTACTTGTCGGTTTGCAGGTTATCGGTTCGGAGAAATTCTTGATGGCCGTTATGAGATTGTTGCTGCTCATGGTAAAGGAGTCTTTTCTACTGTTGTCCGCGCTAAAGATCTCAAGGCTAGACCTGGTGACCCTGAGGAAGTAGCAATAAAAATGATACGCAATAATGAAACAATGTGAGTAGTTTCTTAGTTTCCCCATTTTGTGCTGCCTTGATAGATCTGGTGGCCTAATTATGTTGTTTTCATCCTTTTCAGGTATAAAGCAGGTATGGAAGAGTTGGTCATACTGAAGAAGCTAGTTGGTGCAGATCCTGAAGACAAGCGCCACTGTGTTCGTTTTATTTCTAGCTTCAAGTACCGGAATCATCTCTGTTTGGTTTTTGAGTCTCTTCATATGAATCTCCGTGAGGTTTTGAAGAAGTTTGGACGTAACATTGGACTCAAACTCACTGCTGTGAGGACGTACGCAAAGCAACTTTTCATTGCTTTGAAGCATTTAAAAAATTGTGGTGTGCTTCATTGTGATATTAAACCCGACAACATGTTGGTAAGTAACTGTTTGTGTATCTTCTTCTTTCCGTGGGCTAGCTAATTCTCCGACTTCACATCTGCTGAGAGTTTTACTTTGCTTCCCTTAAATTGTATGTATATGTTAACCTTTCTGTATTTGATTATTTAGGTAAATGAAGCAAAAAATGTGCTGAAGCTTTGTGACTTTGGCAATGCTATGTTTGCTGGAAAAAATGAAATTACTCCATACCTCGTGAGCCGTTTTTACCGTGCCCCAGAGATCAGTAAGATCAATTCTTCAATATTTGCTTTTTATATTTTCGGGACTTCCCTTTCTCTTTGTTTCTATTAATCAATGCTCCAACATTGATCCTAAGTACTTTTGTGAATTGTGTGCTTTTGTTTGATTAAGTTTTTGTATTATGTGATGTTGCAGTTCTTGGCTTGTCGTATGATCATCCGATGGATATATGGTCAGTGGGTTGCTGTTTGTTTGAGCTCTATGCTGGGAAAGTGTTATTTCCAGGTCCAACTAATAATGACATGCTTCGTCTTCATATGGAATTGAAAGGTCCATTTCCAAAAAAGATGCTTAGAAAGGTTCGTCTTAGACATTCTCCATATTACCCTAAGCTAATTTGGAATATTTATGATTTGAAGCTATTAACCTGGTTAAGTAGTTGCTGCGGACAATTCTAGGTGATTGCAGTAGGTGGTGCTGCCTTTGCAGTTTTTGCATCTTTCTTAATAATTGACATGATATAGTCAGTGTGGAAGCAATAATTCTTTCCGTTCTCTTATTTCAGGGTGCATTTACAGAACAACATTTTGACCAAGATCTCAATTTTCTTGCCATCGAAGAGGATCCTGTTACAAAGAAGGTCGTTTCTTGTAGACTGTAGACTGTCTTGTCATTCCCAGATAATCAAACCCTTGATAGTCATTAATGATAACCTTGCTATATATTAAATTTTGGTTGCACTTGTATACTTTTGCAGGCTATAAGGAAGCTGATTGTTAATATCAAGCCAAAAGATATCAGTTCAATAATTTTGGGCTCTCCAGGTGAAGACCCAAAGATGCTGGCTCACTTCAAAGATCTTATGGAGAGAATTTTTGTGTTAGATCCAGAAAAGAGAATGACTGTTTCCCAGGCATTGAGCCATCCATTCATCACGGGCAAGTGAATGACAACAATGATTTTATGACTAGGGACATGCTGTTGCACTAGATACTAGTGTATTATGATCATATGATCTTAGTTTATTTTCAGTTCTCTAATCATTGGGCTTTATATGTCTTTATCTACTATCATGGGTTAAGTGCTTCGGAGATTGGCATGGTTGAAGTTGCAGAGAAGATTGCTGATTTTGGGAGATCTATATCTTGGCAGTTCTTTCAGTGCAATGTTTTCTGTTCTATCGTAAGATAACTTGCCAAAGGCGTTTTTCCCTTCTGTACTAATTCTTGATGGTGACATTATAAAGAGCTTCATACAATTTTAAAATAGTGATCATGTCTCAAGTGGTACTTTGGACTCAAGTCTTGAGAGTGGAGAATAACTTGTGCCAAAATAGATATTGACAGAAGCATGGCTATTCATATGTCTCTGTAAATAAACACAATGAATTATCTGTTCACTCTGAATGTAGATTGGGATCTGTCTTTTTATTTTTTTTCTCCCTTTCTGTACTTTTAGTTTTCTTGACTCTTGTCTTCAAATCTCTGATTTAATTGTTCATTTGTGTGGGTTATATAGTTTTCAGGCCTATTTCTTAATTGTGTATCATCTCTCATTTGTTTTACATACTGTTCAGAATCCTCAGGTCCTGGAAAGTCTAATTTACTTTTTCCTTCAGGATATCTACCAGGGCTTTGATGCAAGATTCAGTGATTTAGATGCTTAAAAGGCACCCTGGAGAAGGTACCTTGGTTTGTTTGTTAGGAATTACTGTGACTCCCTTTTAATGTTGTGAATCTACTTGATTCCTTGGACATCAGTGATAATTTGTGTTTTCTTGTTCGTGTCAATTTTTAATTTTTCTCGACAAGTTCTGCTTTTTGAACTTTAATTTGGTCCTGTCTGAATAATTGCACACTTGAGGGTGGTTTGTTAATGAGCCTCCGTAGGTTAGAATAGTAAAACTATCAAGAGCTAAAGGTTCTATATTATTTGGAAATAATTTGGAGTAGTTATTTTTTCTATTTCTTAATTTTTTTTCCCAAAAACACTTCCTAATAAGTTGCATTGCATCTGATCCATGGTATGGTCATCCTGGAGCAATGTATGACTGGAGAATGATCAGATGCAGCCTTGAAGTGAGTTGTCAATTTTATTTTCTTGCTGTTTGTTCAATAAGAATAATATATTCTACATCCCTTTGAGAAGTGTGGTATTGATGTGGCTTTTTGTCTTGCTAGGGTGTGGTTCCATGCATCTGCAGTTCTAGTAAGTATCCTTGAATTTCATTACGTCTCTGGTGTAATAGGTGGGTATCTTTTGAAAACCTGATATTCTTCTATCAATGTATTACATTCAAAGTTTGGTAGTCCTCCATGGAATTGACCTACATGGAATATAATTCAAATTCTTAACTGGATTTTGCTAATAAAATTGGCCATTGTGGATCAAATCTATCTCAAATTTCAATTGTCCCTTTCCTGAACACTAACTTCCCGTGCCAGATTTTTAGTCATGAAAAAAAACATCTGTCTAGCTTGCATTGGAATTAGACTTTATAGATCCCTCCTCCAAGAAGCATTGCATTTTTTTCTCCAATCTGCACGGTCAAGGAACATTTGACAAGCCTCTCATGTTTATCTTCCTCCACCTTCTTAGGCACCAACATATTGCTCCTCTGCCAAGCCTCTCCGACTCTCTCTATCCATTTTTGGCCATTAAACTTTGTTAGTCATGACAAGCTCAACTTGCTCTACTTTTTTATCCATAGGGTTTGTCCTTCTCGAAGGATTTGAGGTGTGATGTATAGCCACGAGTCTTTAAACCCCTCAATGCCTGACTACCATTTGACTAGTAATCTTTCTTTCTCATGTTAACGAATTCTGCACTCAAGTTTGGTATAATTGTTTTTGGATTATGGTACTTTTCAGGAAATTCAGACTTCAAATAATGTTTAGAGGGGACAAGTGCATGGCTTTTATGAGATACTTAACTGAATAGTCATTTCCTTATAAAAATTCTTCTCAAGTAGAATGTAGCTCTAGGGAATTTCTTTTTTGATGAAGGTAGGAATGTGGAATTTCTAAATTCAGACGAACACTGTAAAGGGACTATTTTCAAATGTCAAACAAAAACCATATTTTTAATGAGGTAGTGTTGCAAATTAAAGCATCACTAAAACATATGAAAGCTCATAAGGAGTCAAATAGTTAGGCATGCAATTAAACTACTGGCAATCTTGCTGCATTTTGCAAAAGTAATGTGATATCCAAGATGAGGCAAAACAAGTGAGAAATAGCATATACATGTATAAGGTCATTTATTTTGTTTAATCGGCTTATATTTCAGAAAATCGAGAACTCAAGTGTAAATGAACATTTTGATTTTTTCGGTTTTTGGTCTGTTCATGGTTTATGTTTTTAATATTATCAGTTTTTCAATATGGTTCTTCAGTTAACTGGAAAATCAAAGTGAGAGGTTTTGGGGTTCTCTATACAGTACTCTTTAGTTTAAAAAGTTCTCTAGCCCAATTACACCCTCCCAAGGCGGAAGCCAGAGCTCTGATGCCAAGCCTAGGCTCTTAGCTTAGTTTATGCTAGAGTTCCAAGTCTCTTTTGCTGATGCATTGTCGCCTCACACTCTTTACCGTCCCACATTTGTCCTGCATTGGTGCTGTACTGGCCTGCTTTGAGTCCCTTCTCCTCTTTCTTAAGAAGTCATAGGTAGATTTATAGTGAATTGACTTGATAAAGTTGAAGTGCATCTTTACTCTTGTTTCTGTACTTCTGAATGTAAGTTAAGTTTACCATAGTTCATTCCTGTTTCTTTAACTCACTTTAACACTGCCTTTGTTTGAGTGAACTCACCCCATTGTTTGTGGTTTGGTTCTCTTGTTATTTATCTTTGGTGAAGCACTCACATACTTCTATCTAACTTGGATCTCTATTTCTGATGTCTTAAAAGTGTTTCGCATTCCTTCTATGGGTTCTCAATCTGTGTGTGTTTACCTTCTACATTTTATTACGTCTTTAGTTAGAATGGCAGCTGTCATTTGAGTTGTTTGTTTTTGGTTCATGTGTATTTGTTGTTCTTCAGAATTCTTTTGTCATTCTAATGAAGCCATTATAAGTTTAAAAATATTCAGAATACATTGAATCCTGCATATGTTGATTCAGTTTGACATTACAAATCACTTCTTATTGTATAACAAGTGACATTACCCATACTAGTCTGGATAAGTAAGAAGTGTAAGAGCTCAATTTTCCTTGAACTATGTGAAATGGTCCAACTTTGCCCTCTGTTAAAAGTTGGGGGTCATCCATATCCTCGCCAGCCGCCATTTAGTTTTGGCTCGAAATCTGAACTTCTAACCATAAGGGCAGATTTCGATCTTTTTCTCTATTATGAGTCGGACTCAAATTATCCGGAGTAGCAGAAAAACTTGCCACGTTGCTATGCTGTCAAAAAAATGCAGCTTCCCAACTACCAAATTTGTTTTACACACCACTTATGTATTGTGAAGTAAATTTATAAAAATATATATTTGAAGGGAAGCTTGCTCTGCCATTGTGGGTTCTCTGTTCGGTTTGCTCTAATCACTTATGCCTTGAAATGTTCTCAGCTGCATTTACTGCACCGATCTGTGTTTATACGTGAGATTATAGCTTGAATGTAAGAAGTGGAATGACCGTCTTAATTTGGGCTCATAGTGCAACAACACCATTCGTATTTTGTGCTGTCCAAGGATTTTAAAATTTTGTTGCTCAATTACTCTGATCATTCTTTACTAGCTTCTTGGTGGTTAGAGCATTCATTTTTAGTAGTGCTACACACTTCATTTCATTGTGTTTTCCGGTTATGGTGGTTAGGGATGAGTGTTGTTTTGGAGCTTGACGTTGTCATAGATTGTTAAATGATCATATCATGCCTTGATGCACAACTGTGGATTCAATTCAGATTCTAGTAATTGAGATATTGCTTCATGATTTAGCTTATTGCAACTTCTTTTGGAGTTTGGGAAAGTTATCTCTATGTATGTAGTGGTTAGTTAAACCAGTGCTCCAATTGCGCGCTGCACTAATGCTGAAGAATTTCCTGCCTTCACCTGGATGTTCTGCTCAACTCTTTCGATATTTTAGTGCATAACAGTTGCCAGATTTTGTTGCCTTGATAGTGCAATTCTCAGCTAAGAAAGCCTACTTACGTCTTCAGAATCGCGACTCATGTCTACTTTGATTCTTCTTCAGCCTAATGATGTGTGTGTTGTTCAGCTCGAAAGATTATGTTTGGGCAGCAGAGCCATTATTGATGTTCACACTTGTTCTATGAAATATGAATATCAATTTACGTTTTCTCTTAACTTCAAGTTTCAGCATCTGATGAAGTCTATCAAAGACAAAAAAAGAGGCTTGAGATCGCATTGTTGCGATATATTGCCAACTTTAACGATTGAAGTTGCACACAGAAAAAAAAATTTGTATGTATATAACACAATTCCTACATACACATACGTATACATGTTATTAATAAATATAAATGTGAGTAGTTAATCATATTAACAAGTATGCAGACTAAGCAGTTGAATTTTACTTCAACTTGATGAAATGCATATTTAATTTGTTCAAGATTTTGTGATTAACTTATTTCATTGTGTGTTTCTCACAACTGACACAAGTTGTGTGAGTCACAAGTTGACGGACCAAAATATTGCAACTCTTGACACAAATTTTGTCTCATAATCATAAACTAAATGAGGTCCCAACTTTGTATAAGTTGAAGAAATAATTTGTTGACAAATCAAATATTATTTAATTTTATAACAGGGACACCAGTTAATATGACAAAACTCAAATAGATTCCTACAACAGGTACATTTTGGTTGCATCAAAATTCAATGACGTAGAAAAGTATAAGCTTATGGAAGTTTCATTGTTGTTACATTTTTTCGGGTTACAATGATTGAAAGCTAAAGATTATGAAAGAAAGAAAAAAAAGGTCAAGAATCTATAAATGCAATAACGTAAAGAAAATTATCATTCATTATAATTTTGCTAAACCAAAAGTAAATTAACACTTTCTGGTTTGAAATAAATCATTTGGTGTAAACTTGAATTTTCTTTTGATTACTGAAAGTAACCATGAAAGTTCCAAATCTATCACCTAATATTAATTTATACCAATTTAGTATAGTTAAAATCACAAAAAATGGATGAAGATGTGTATTGATGAATTATGTTTAGTAAAATACAACTGTTTGTGTAGACATTTATATATCATATATATATTTATTGGGTTGGTATAAACATCGGATCTAGATAAAAAAATTTATTACTAGTACGAACATAGTCCTTTGTAATAATTTGGCAAAAGGCATAAATTGCCCCCTAAACGTATACCCAAAAGTCATTTACACACTTTAACTAATGGAGTGACCTATTACACACCTTAAGTACATAAAAGTATATTTATTTCCCCCTTCCGTCACCCAACCCAGGGCGCGTTTCGCTCCACATAGTTGAGCGCGTCAACACGCTAATAAAGTCATTTTTATTTATTTTTTTAATTAAAAAAATCTAACCCAACGGTTATATTTCCATTCCCTTCACATAACCCACCCACCCGACCCTAATGAACAAAACCCCTAAATTTTCACCCAAAAATCTGAATCAAGAACCCTAAATTCAAACATAGTTCA